>BQKZ01004452.1:0-26605 GCA_036244855.1 Temnopleurus reevesii | reverse complement strand
CTACTTTAGAAAGGTGATTGTTATTTCTACAAATCATATTCAAATGCATACTTATAATGATATTTGGTAACTATATTGATTATCTGAAGTGATGTTGATGTAATTTTGAGAATATTTCATTCATTCTTAAAACAGGTGGCAATAGTTTTAGACATGTGGTCCGGGGTAATTATGGCCCCCTATAGAAAACTATGATTAGTATCTATGGATGTGTATCACATTTGTATCAAATATAGCATATTTTGTTTAAAATTCATATTATGATTGATGATAACAGAGATTTAACCAAAAAAATATGTATTCTATATTATCATGGCATTTTTTTTGCATATATATTCATCTGAAACCATCCTGATAATTGAGGTAAAAACCCGAAGTCGAACCCCAACAAACACCGACTCTTCCTTCTTCTCATCACTATGATAGATGCAACAAATGCTGTAAAAGAAGGAAAAATAGGGCTTAAAGCAAGGCAGCAAAGATAAAGAAACATAATCAAGTTATTGTTTCTGTGGATGCTGGTCATGAATCCGATGATGAATTGTTTGACGCACTAAGCGATGTATTAAAGCGATGTTGAGATGAATGACATTCAAACATGGGTTGACCTTCAAAGTGTAGAATAGTGTGAAGTTTGTGGAAAAGTGGATGACCACACAAATTCAGACCAATTAATTGGTTGTGACATTGTCCAAACTGGTTCTGCAAATCTGTAGGATTTTATCATCTGTTGAAGATGTGTCTACCATTGACTTCATTTGCCCAGCATGTCAGGAGAAGATGCGACTTGACAAAATTTGGATGATCTTAACTTTCTACATTAATTAATAGTAGATACATGTGTTTCCTAAGTAGGAAATGTTTCTTTTACACATGTGTACATTCTCTTAAACAAATTTATAATGTGTAACCTTCATTCTTAATGAAATATTTGCATTAATATGAGCGTATAAAGAGGGGCCATAAATACCCCAACCCACGGGGTAATTATGGCCCCACAGAGACGTGAACATAATGGTAATTAATATGCAAATGAGAAGTCGTAGGGTTATAATTTTTTAGTATATTATAGCTATATACATGGACTATATTATTACAAAATTACAGTCTTCTTCGACATTTCATGGCAGAGTAGATATGGAAAATGTCAAAAAGGGGGCCACAATTACCCCAGTCTCCCCTACACAAATAGCAATACTGTTTGGTTATATAACACTCATCTCGCCTTCCACATACAATGTATCTGTATTAGGCCTACAGATCAGAAAGTCCATCAACGATCGAGGTCAGAAAGGTAAGTTAAAATGACATTTTGACTTTCATTCTTCAAGACCCCTAGACCCATATATTTGACATAATGACAGTCAAGTACTAATATTTATAAAGAATTTAATTTCATCTCCCTCTGTCAATTTTAATCGTTTTCATAAGTCAAATGTTACATGTATCTTCCTATATATGTCTACCTCGAAAAGTGTGAGAAAGTTACATAATTACCACATAACACTTACACAAATCTGCTAGCGATACCCAGCACGTAGCGCCGGGAATTGCTAGTTCTAATAATAGTTCTTCTATTCGGGCCTTGAATTAATGGACCGTGCGTTCAAAATTCAAAACAGCCGTAACCCCTCGTTGACCAATAGTGCAAGAGTCTCTCTCAGTGCATATATTCCGCATAGTGTGGCAGTGTATTGAAGTGCGCACTGTATGTGCCCTTATGTTTTGTGTGTGTGTGTGGTACCGTAATACGCTAGGAGTATCGCGCGATACCGTCGGTGTCAAGATGAATTATGACAGAATAGATTTTTATATGAATTAAATATTCTGGACTACATTCAACCAAAATACTTCATAGTGGTTATCTATTTTGGTATATCTTAGGTACACAACAAGTTGTAAGCATAACCGTTATGTGTGCAAATGTAGTTTTCTACCTTAAACAAATTTAATGGTGTATAATGTAATGTACATCATTTTTAATTGAAAACAATTCATCAATGTTGTCGAAATAAATCTGTATATGAAGTAATTACCCTATACCCCAAAATTCTAGAAATAAAGATATGGAAATGACATTGCAAAAAAAAATGAAAAAGCCTTGTCGCAAAATTTGAGAGATCAAATGCATAACAATTAACATTGTTTGAATATTGTAAGATTAGATTCAAGATTGTGTTAAAATTTTTAAGAAAACAGAGAAGGTTGAAACAGAGATTGCTATTACCTGTACTTTCAACTCCATGTCTTCCCTGACTCCATACATGTACATTGTTTTGCTTCTTTTCAGTATTTTCCCGCCAAATTTCAGAGTTATTATTTCTGCATCTTCCTTTTGCTCCGCTGCTATCTTCGCGCATAAATCGTCGACAGTCGTCGCCGGCAGCACGGGGATGCGAACGGTCCGATCGCTGGTCAGCTTTACCACCGCTTCCTTCGTGTGAAAAGCCATGCTTAATTCGCGATATTTGGAGCGTTCTAATCAGTTCCAAATCTTTCCTTGATCCGAAATGAATATCATATCATGATGAAATGAAAAACTGTTTCAGGCTTGAATATATCACGATTTCGGTGTTGATTTTACAAACGAAACTCTCTCATGATGTAAATCCCTATTGTGGACTCCATAGAATATATATTGCTTACATGATGACGTTTGATTGGCCAGCCAATCATGATCGCGGAATTCCACGTGTAGTAGGCTAAATATAGATCATTCCGTCATTACTTCCTCAAAGATAAACAAATCGCATGGGCGTGGCCCTCAAAAGTTTGTTGCGAAACTTGAGGATGGGTGTGGCACATTAAATATTAACCAAAGAACTATCAGCCTCATGGCTTTTTGGGTCTGTAACATTGAACATGAAATGAAACGTACGATATTGATCGTAAACCAATGGCAAAACCTATTATGTACCTTAAGACTGAGATACAATTGACATTTAATTAATCGTATCTATTTTATGTTACAGGCCCCTTGTGTGCATGTTGAAAAATTGTTTAGCATCAAATCAAAATCCCTTTATTTGTTATCTGAAGATTTGCTCCATAATAAAATTAATAAGAATAAATATAAGGGATGGAGCACTTCAAAGAGAGTTGCTTTTAAACAGTTCTTGTTGAAACATAACAATCAGGGAATATTGTAAGTTTAAACCTCACAATTTCTAATAAATAATATCAATTGTAAGATTATTCTTGTGAAAATATATATTCATGTAAATACATATTACAAGTATTCAAATTTTACACTCACAGCTATTCTTCGGCACATTCCCTGAAACCAAATGTGAGAATGGCAAATTTGATTGTAATCATCCCTTTTTACTTTTTAGTCCATGCATGCGCATGCTTGGAAAATTTTGAATCCATCTAAAATAAATTTGACTGCCTTACCGGGAGTGGGGGTGGGGGGATGCTACAGCCTCAAAAGGTACCCCACGTGCTCACATGTTATGTATTTATGTTTGAAACATTTTCTTTGCACCTTGAGTCTTTTGAATTGATTTGTGGAAAATAAAGGAACTGAAAGATCACCGTTCTTTCTCTTTTTCGCTCATCCTCTCATCTGTCTAGTCACCCTAAAAGTTTTTTTTTAAAATCATATTGCCTCCCTTCTTTTTCTATACCGCCCGCTTCCATTCTGCCAGCACCTTACCTCTCCCATTGCTTTTCACTCTCCTCTTTCTCCCTCTTCTTCTTCGTCGTCTTCTTTTTCTTCTTTTACCCAATCATTTTTCTGTCTCTCTTTCTCTCCATCTCTGCTCTCAATTGTCTTTATCCATCTTCCCTCGTTTTGCTTACCATTGCCTGTCCTTTGTCTCTCATGCTTTCAGGCAATCCATTCTCAAAGACTAGATTTGTTATAAAGCCCCTCACACCTCTGCTAATTGAGGTGGATGAAAGCTGACAAAATTATTGGAAAAAATAAAGGAGCATATACGTGTAAAACTCGTCAAGCTGCCTTCTGTAGGATGAGACGACGAGTTGAACAACTTGCCCTCGCACTTCACGTATAAGCTTCCATATTTTTCCAATTCGTCAGCCTTCTTCCACCTCAATTCACATTGATGTGAGGGGGGCTTTTTTATTCTAGCATTTCTTTTTTTGTAATGCAGTAAAACATTAACTCAGAAATAACTGTTTACTTCTCATCCATCTCTCAAATAGGCTGGTATCGAAAAAAAATTATCCAGGCTTTTTGACAACGATCAGAGGTACTTGCCATTCCTTTAATAGACTGGTTTTTAGTAACAATTGAACTACAATACTTCAAATCCAGTTTGCATACACTACTTGTCGCTATGTTGGGCAAGCCTGGGGGCAGGCATTTGGGTCATCAAGAACAACCCTTGTGTGTATTAAGTATGCAAAAATGCATTTATTAGTACACCTGCCTATTGCAGCTTATTTCATATTTCCGAAATTGAGAGACTTTGTTTTTAAGCAAGTATGTTGCAATTGACAAGACAAAACCAAAAGGAAATCCAAGAGCTTTGTTCAGTATAAAAAAGTTGATAAAACACTTTATTTATATTTTCTGTATATTAAGATGTAACATGGTTTACATTTTAATTTCATTTTGAGAAGTAAGTACAGACAAAATATGCAAGTGTATAAAATACATCCATATAAAAATATTCACAACCTGTTCCATACTTAAATAAATTTCATCAATATTATGAAGTTGCACATACACTTTCAATATACAGATATGAATGGGGACTATATATATTAAATATTACTATCCCATAAAAAAACTAGAAAAGACTGTGTAATTCTAGATGTAGTATAAATAAATGGCTAGAATATAGGCATCTCATTAAATCTATTCTTTGATTTAAATAAAAATTGATAAAAAAAAACTAAAATACAACGGGCATGCATATCTCTAGTTAATTATTATGTGAAGCTATCCTTAAAGTTATAGTGAGAAAAGATTAAATGGAATCCACTTTCACATTTTTTTTGTTCAGCTTTGTTTAAACTTTACTCATTGCAAACTGGGTCTGGTCAGTGAATATGAAGAATTTAAATAGAAGTTATCAAACAAAATTATTGATAATCAAATATATCCAGATGCCAAAAATTTCACAACATGGCAGTATAATTTTGTGAAATGAATCTAAAAGGATATTATGTTTACTTGTCGTTAGTTCATCCATACATTTTTCAAAAATTGCACAACTAAACACCAAATTGCATTACTACAGTTGTAGCACATATTTAAAGCAGTGGATCTATATAAAGTTGTTGGTCAGTTCTCAGACATGGGAACCCAAGGACTATTTGTGCTTTAGTTCAATAACTTTTCATCGCAAGTTTCATAATTTCACACACAAGATCATCGAAAAGAGTACAGGAGCATTGCACATTCTCACACTAAAGTTTAACAATTGCATACGTATATGCTAACCTGAATCACTCAGTTCTGCAAATTTCACAAAATTGAGAGGGTGGTAAAAAATCTATGAACATCATTAATCTGGAATGAACTAAAGGACATTCAGCATTAAACTGTCTTCTACATCATTTATCATCATCACCTGGGTGGTGTTTCACCAAGATAAGAAAGACTTTAAGAAGGACTTCTTGTGCAGAATAATAATAATATATAGCATTTAAACATGCCATCTCTCTAGTCACCTATTCAGAGGCGCGAGACAAATTATCTAATATTATTTCCCGCCCATAGCATAGCTCCCAAGTAGGCGCTTCTGATTTAGAAGAATAAATTCCTGCCGGTACCCATTCACCTCACCTGGGTTGAGTGCAGCACACTATGGGTAAATTTCTTGCTGAAGGAAATTAACGCCCTGGGAGAGATTCGAACCACCGACCCTCTAGTTAAGAGGCAAGAGTCCGAACCACTACACCACGACGCTCCCAATGAATATGCGTTTTATCATCAACCGTTGCACACAAGAACAGATTACACTAAAGTCATTCCTAAAATATGTTTTATCTTGGTGAAACACCGTCCTGGTATTGACAAAATAGCTGGAATTCATAGAGTCAGAGAGTTAAATATTTGCCAAAAATCAAAGGCAAAAATTACTACTAGAGTCATAGTTATAGTAGGAGCCATAGATAGCTACGAACCACATTTGATTTTAAAAAAATTTTCCATAGAAAAAGTTGTGATCAAAATTCAGTAACAATTGACTGATTTTTGTGTTGGGTAGATGAAATATTTGAAATAATTCTTGCCTTGTCCCAACATGGATAAACACTGATTGACAGTGCTGTACCGAGAATCTGTGGAAAAAAAAATGCACAGGCCCTCTTGGGTAGGAATCGAACCCATGATCTCCTGATGATAGTGGTAGGACACCTGTCTAGTCATCAGGAGATCGTGGATTTGATTCCTTCAGCTTCTCGGTACAGCACTGTCAATCAGTGTTTATCCATGTTAGGACAAGGCAAGAATTATTTTAAAAATTCAGTATTGTTATTTCAGACTGTTCATTAAAACGTTTCCTTTTCTGTACCCTCTTATCAAGCACAAAAATGACAAAACAGTTTGGTTTGCAGATTGTGGTTGGCAGGTACGTACTTTTCTCCTTTGATTAATGAATAATTTGAGTGAATCAATTCATGCTCATCGTTACAAAATACACTCTGAAAGTCAGCTTTCTTGAAAAGGGCAAGTATATTAGTATTTCCATGTATATTTCTCAGCATAATATAACTTTTACTGGCAATGTTTTAGAATCGTTTTGTGAAATTTATTTTTACTTGAACATCCTTGTTATTTACTAAATAACTGTGGTATAAAAATATTTACACACTGGCAATGTTATAAAATCTTATCTAAGAAACTTACCATTAGTATAAAATATTTACATACTGGTAATATTACAAAGAATCATTCATAAATCTGACTAATATTAGTATAAAATATTTACAGATTGGTGATGGCTAAAAGATAATAATTGTCAATACATACAATTGTTTAAATCAATTACATCATGAAAATGATTGGAAGAAAACCATGATTGAGTTGATTTTCTAAAAGTGATAAATATACCAAATAAAAACCAATTATAGTCTTCTACAAGGGCAGCACAACAAAGAAATATGAATTATTCTTGTTTGTATCAATTTTATTTTTTAACTCTGCATTTTCCAATGATAATTAACATACTTACCGGGTGTGTTGTAAAAAAAACCTATTATAAAACAGATAGGGGTATCCACTATTACTTGAACTTTGATATAGTTTTGAAAGACTTTGTTTAGAATTTGAGAATAATTCAAATACACAGATACATATCATGATTGAGAGCACACAAACATACAAATTTTTGTTACATATAAAACAAATTCTATACACCGAGCGAAAATAAAACTGCATATAAAATAATATCATAATTGTATTTGAAATGCCTCAATCTGCATTATCTTGAAAAAAATGACAATGTCAGGTAGAAAATATCAGCCAAAGTTTGGAAAGAAATTTAAACACCATACAAAAGAAGTAGGCTTGAATATGTAAATAGACCATAGAAATAAGAACAATATATTAGAAAGATAATTTCTATAATATAAATTGCATATTGAAATGACGGCAAGCCATATGCTATAAGTACAAGTAGCACTTCCAATTTAAGTATCGAATGTCACTACACATTTACAGCTGCTAACCTCACATGTTAAAAAATCCTATTATTTCACCATAAGAATGCTATTTCCCCCAGAAATTTTTTTTTTTCTATACCTTCCATATCCTTGTCAAAACTGTATCTCAAGGATTGAAGTTATCCTATTTCATCCTTTGGAAAAAAAATCCTGAAAATTCTACTGAATAGAACAAACTTCTATCAGTTTGCAGATCTTGATGTTGGAGTTTACAGTTACATTAAGTGTAGTCTGAGTAATGATAATAATAATACTATTAATAATAATAATAATAATGATAATAATAATAATAATAAAGTTACATTAAGTGTAGTCTGAGTAATGATAATAATAATACCGGTAGATGCAATTTATATAGTGCACGTNTGAATTTAAATACCTGCATTTATCCACATATTTCCTTTTGTTATTTACAGAACCAGCTCTGAAACATGATCGAGAAAGGTGAACAAACTTGACTTGTGTGATGTCACAACAGGATTGACATTGGAAAGAAATTTGTAGGGGCGTTCCCAACTATAAAGCCAACATAAAAATGAAGAAAAAATATCATAAAATATATGAAACACATTTGGACTCTCTTTCAGTAAAAAGGGTATCGATAATGGTATGATACATCAATACAGATCAACTTGTATTTTCATAATAGTGGACCTTTAAGGCGCTTTGACTGCTTGAACATTAAATGTTCACACACTCACACACATACTGAATCCATGCAGATTATTTATTGCTGCATTTTAATAATTCAAAACAAAACTTATCTGGGTCTGGAGGGTAGCCTAACACAGCCAAAGTATACCACATGTAAAAGGCGTCTTTGAAAAAGGTGTTCAAATTTGCAGACTAGCATTTACTGCAAGAATTGGAAGACAAGTTTCAATCGATCTACATTAATGAGCATCCCTTGTCGCCCATTTTCTTCATCCTGAGACTCTTCCTAATGCTCCTTCTAGTTGATGAGGCACGGCTGTTGTTGCTGGTGGTTGTGTGGGTGGCGGTGGCCATGGGTGTACAATTCCTCGTCCAATAATCCTTCTCGATGTCGTAGTGGAATTTATACGACGTCGCCGTATCCAGGGTAGCGTCCCACCATGCCTCAGAGATGTATTCCTCTTCCTGGATATGAGAAAAAAAAACTCTTTCAAATAAGTCATGAATTATAATTCATGATTGTCTTTATTATACCAATGAATATATCTTTTTGCAAGTACTCTTTGATACGATAAATAGAATTTATTAAATATTGTCGCCAACGGCCCACAAAGGGGTGCACACGCTATACTGCTGTGTGAATAAATTCTATCTATCGTTACGTCACCCAGTGGAATTAATCTCAATCTTTCATACTCTATGATAGCTGTGAAAGTATGTGCATGTTAAAAAATTGGTGTAAATGGTTCAATTATTTCAGGGCAGGTATCTGTATTTTTTCCCTGGCCTGCACCCAAACTGTTTGTATTGTGTTTTTTTTTCATAAATTTATACACTGGTTTATGTAGCATAAGTTGCTGAACGATTTTCATGTTGAACATAAACACATAAGCGAATAGATCAACATAAACAAACAGATATAAATCAACTTTAAAAATTACATCTTTGAAAGACAGTGTAAAGAACGATTCCTGGGGCCCGTAACATAAAGAGATACAATTAATTTTGCAATTAATTGTTTACGTTTTGCCATAGACTTACGATAAATATTTATTGTAAGTTTAATTGCATCTTTTATGTTACAGGCCCCAGGTATCATAATATTTTACTTTCTTATTTCAATGTTTGAGTCAAGTATTAATTTTTTTATATCAGTCATTAAAAGATTTTGAGCCAGTAATTGGTCTAAATCCCTTCACGTGACTATTGATCACTCCCACCGGCATCAAAATTCACTTAAATGTGACGTCATCCGGTAAATAGTTCAGAAACTATCTACGGCTTCACGATGAACTATCACCGGGTGACGATTCTGTGACGTAACAAAACGATGCGTGCTGTTTATGCTTTGTGGAAAAGCTGGTACGCGTTAGGATGATCAATTGCCACGCGCATCTGAGAATGTGGAGCACATGCACAGCGCCGGGGCTGGGGCTGGGGCTGGGGCTGGGGCAGCCGGAGCAGTGTAGCCTACTGTATCATGTACATTGATTTGCACCATAGCAAGGCTGCCTAGTTTTGACGTGTGCCAGTGTGCCAGTGTCCACTTCCTCGTTTTCTGTTTGGATCCATTATAAATGAATAATTAAAAAAATGAAATATATAATCTAACATCAGGACTAACTTTGTCAGTGTTATTGATGACAGATATAAACCGATTATTTACTGCCTTCAGATGGGTTTAGTGGAACCATCATCCCCTCAGTTATGCCGATTGAGAGGCTATATCGTCCTTCTGGATGAGCCCTCAGGATGATAGCCTCTCGGCGTGACTTCGGGGAAGATAGTTCTCACTGTACCATCTGGCGGCGGTGATTCATGTATTACCCAGATTAAAACTGTTTGATATCAAACAAAATACAGGATGCCAATGGTCGTGAAATAGTAGGAAAAAAATCATTTGGTCAACTTTGGAGTTTTCTGGGCTACACCTTACAAAATTGTAAAGTCTAAATTTGGCCTCATGATATAATTTGTCCGATTGCACTCTCCAGTATTCATTTTCTTGTTCAGAAAAAAGGGTACATGTACAGTCAAATCTGCTCTCGCAACCACCTGTATACATTATAAAGACCACCTGTCCATAAAGACCACCTTTCTGGTCTCCCTTGGAAGAAAGTTCATGTTAATGAATCTGTCTCTAGAGACCACCTGCTCTTAAAGACCGTGTTTTATGTCTCCCTTGGGTGGTCTTTAGAGACAGGTTTGACTGTATTCATAAACTGTACCTTTCTTTGAGGGGTAGGCTGTGCAGAAGCTGCGTCTTCCGTTCTTCCTCCTTTAGCTGCCTTCTCCTCCTCCTTCTTATCTCCTTCCTCACCCTTCTCTTCTTCTGTCTCCTCTTCCTTCTCTTCTTTCTTCTCCTCTTCTTCCTCTGGCTTCTGCTCCAGTTGCTTCATGACATCCATCATCTCATCTGTCATTCTTCCTTCGTTCTTCACCTCATCAACGTACGCTTTCAATTGCTCCTCACCCGACTCCCTGTAGCAAACTGTTAAAAAATGCAAAGAGTGTATCAAAACACTTTCAATAAGTCTTTAGAAATTTGTTATTTTAATAGTCAGCATTAATTGCTGCACACATAATGTCCATGTATGTATACAAAACCCCCAGGTAGAACAATACATTGATTTTTTTTTTTAATTGATAATACATAATATCAATTTAATATATAAATATTTACTTGCTTTCATTTTGTTAATATATTTTTTTAATTGTGCGTATGCATCATTTCAACCTATCATTAGCTTGCAATATTTGGCCCCTGTATCTCAGATGTTTTGTTTATTTCATAATTTTGTTTAAATAAATACAGAAACCTGTGCTAACATGTAAAGAACTGATTGGTCACTTGACTTGAATGTTTTTTTAATAATCTAATAATAATTATAATAATAATCATCATAGTAACAATAATTGATTCTTATAAAGCGCTCTTACAGTACTACTGAAGAGAGTGCTAGCTATTAGAAAACCATTATTAATACAACTTTGTCAATTTATCAATTTAGTTGATTGATTCTATGCGCATTTAAAAAGACGCGCATGAAACAATGATCCGATCAACTGCAACTTGCGATCAATTGCAACTTTTGAACAACCCCCCCCCCCCCCCCCCAAGACCATGAAATTCATAAAAATAAAATCACTATTAAAATTTCAGCTTATACAGTATTTGTTTTCCTTTTGATTGAATAATTGTTTGACTGTTTGAAAGATGGATTCTACTGTATCTTACCTGCAAGGAACATGTCGGTGATGAGAGAGAAGTGTTGGAATTTGATATGGGCTCCCCCAGACTTCCTGGCCATGTAGCCATAGAAGGAATTGGCCGGGGAGTGATTCTGAGCCTGGACACCATACACCTATTAAAATGATTGATAAATGAGTAAGAATAATTTGTTTAATTCAATGTTTTACAGGAACTATTGTTGATACACTGTACATTGTTAGGACATAGTAAAAAGTTCAATTTACCTTACAAACTGGGAGCACAATAGGAGTAGCTGGGGGAAGTTTATAGCGATAACATCCTCACCCTCAGACTCATCCTCGTTCTCTTACACTTCCTCCTTCTTCACATCATCATCATCATCATCATTTTTATCATTATCATCATCATCATCATCATCATCATTACCACAGTCGTCATCATCATCATCACCACCATCGATCACCATCATTATCATTATCGTCATCATCATCATCATCATCATCATCACCATCCCCATCATAATCGTTATCGTCATCACCATCATCATCAGCATCAGCAGCATTACCATCATCATTATCACCACTATCACGACCACCATCACCACCATCATCATCGTCATCATAATCATCATCATCATCATCATCATCATCATCATCATCATCATTATAAGTATCTTCATCATTATCATTAGTATTATCAGTATCATCATCATCATAATTATCATTATCATCATAATCATCATCATCATCAGCAGCAGCATTATCATCATCACCATCATCATCCCTATCATCATCATCACCATTATCATCATCAGTATCATCACTATCACTATCACCACCATCACCACCACCACCATCACAATCATCATCGTTATCATCATCATCATCATCATCATCATCATTATGATCATCATCACCATCATCATCATGATCCGTATCATGATCACCATCATTAGCAGAATTATCATCATCATTATAACCACTATCACCACCACCACCACCATCATCATTGTCATCATCATCATCATCACCATCATTATGATTATCATCATCAGCATCATCATCATCACTATCATCATCATCATCATCAATATCATCATCATCAGCAGCAGCAGCAGCAGCAGCATTATCATCATCATTATCACCACTATCACTACCACCATCATCATCATCATCACCACCTACCACCATCCATCATCATCATCATTATGAGCATCATCATCATTATCATTAGTATTATCAGTATCATCATCACAATCATCATCATTATCATCATCATCACCATCATCATCATTATAATCCGTATCATCATTACCATCCATATCATCATCATCAGCAGCAGCAGCAGCAGCATAATCATCATCATCATCACCACCACCACCACTATGATCATCATTATCAACAACACTATGATCCTTTTACCTTAACATCTTTATTACACAGATCCTGGAGCTCTTCTCGCCAATCAACGTTGATGTTTGTATAGGATTTTGGATGAGGAACCACATCGCCAATAATAACAAGGGCCTTCGCAGCATCTTCTCTCCATGAAAGACCGTTGGCATGTCGCAAAACCCATTCATAACACTGAACATAAAAGAAAATTAAGTTAAATTTGAATTCAAAGGTGCCTGAGGAACCTATGTATTCTACTCTATGTTTTTAAATGATCTTATTTCATTTACTTTCTCTATTTTTTAATCTATTTATGTTAGTTTATAATGATTGTACATGTAGCATAATGTATATCTGTATGGGTAGAGGGCTCCGTGGTAGAGCAGTTTCATTACTGAATCGGACTACACTCTACCCTTTGTTCTCTTTTTCATTTGTTGTAAATAAAACATGAATAAATAAATAAATTAATAAATAATATTCGAAAGACATTGGACAAATTTTTTTAGGTGATGTTTTTTGCATAAACTAATAGATTCAATTTTCGGCATGTTTCTTGTCAACAATTGTGTGTCAATTGAACTTCAATATTTGGAATCCAATTTGCATTCATTACTTATTGGTATCTTACGCAAGCCTTGCAATATGGGCAAGCTTTCTGGTTGTTAAGAGTAACCTTTGTGTACAAAAGTTTTCATCTATCAGTAAACCATCCTATGATCCTTAACTATATCAATAAACTTACAGCAAAAGATCCTTCTCCTCCACTACCCTCCGTTTCATCCACAAACTGAACGAGGTCGCCCATGTCAGCCGAGATGTCGTGTTTCCTAATGACGTACTTTGATTCGTCGCAGTAGTCGCCGTGCGCGATGAGACCGATCTGAATGTTAGGGATGTCGGACATGAGCTTGGTCACCGAACGCCGAAGATGGCTGCGAACCTGGAGGTATAAATCAAAAGGTTTTGTTGTTGATGATTCTTTCTAGTGCTGGGGGTATCAAAGGGATTTTGACACCTCTTACAGAACACTACGAAAAGGAGTGGCATTTTGAAGTGGTGTGTACATAAGATCATGAAATAATTAGAATCATATTGTAAATTCAATTTGTTTCAGCTCCCGGGCTGCTACATTGAATATATTTTTATCCATTCAATTCAATATAATGAGCCCTTTCATTAATTACACACCAAACTGTGATCAGTTTTCCTCCTCTTCCAGTTTAACAGCATTGATATTGTTTACCTTTATTCTTCCCTTCGTTATTGAGAAAACCACAAACCATTTTCTAAATCCAATCATTCATAAAGATAACTTAAACAATACCCCACTATTTGTATTCATTGAAAAACTGCACTTCTTGCTTTACATTGATACATATATGACAAATGGATCAGGGGGTGTTAATTATTGTGAGAGTTCTGCAGATCTTTTTTCCCTTGTCAAACAGTGCTCAATGATGCCAAAAGGCAACCATGGTAATGAAAAGGTTAAAAATAGTTACAAATTATCCGTAACAAATGACTAAATCAGCAAATATATTCAAATATGAATGATATGGCATCATAAAGTCTCTTTACCACTCTTGTGTGATTTCAGGAGTGGTGGTGGTGGTGGTGTTTTTGAAAATTTTGAATTATATTTTTGAAAAGTAGAATAATAGTTTCATTACGGTTAGTCACAAAAAGTTTTTTTCCTAATTATTTTTTTAACACATTTAACACCATACATTACGAAAATAAGACTTGGAAGAGGGTATATAAAGCCAGCAAAAGATTATCTGAAAATAAATTTCAGGTTGTAATCAACATCTTTATTTATAATTTTGCTGACACTTCTTGATTTTAGTGAAAAGCACAAAAAGTTCATTTCGGGACATTTTCAATGGGTCCGTCTGTTGAGAACATCCAAATTTTTTCTCTTTTTTTAAGGGGGGGGGGGGGGCTAATCACTATTCACTTAATGTACAGTACTTGCTTACTCGCAACCCTGCATGTACTCCATTCTACGTCACTTTTTTCATGAATCACAAACCCACATAATGACGATGGTAGCAGTACCAGTATCATACAGGAAGTGAACAATATCCGTCTATCAATAAAGGATGTAGGATGTCCTGACAAAGGTATGTAACGTAGGTGGTAAACTGATGTTTTTATTCAATGTCCACAAATTTTGCTATGCACATTTTGAATGATGATACACAGATTACAGTAATCATAATACAGTAGTGTAAGAAATTAATAACCCCAAAAGAAAAGGGACACAACATATATGTTATACAAACTTATAACAATAAGTCCCTGAAGTGTGCTGCATACATGTCTTCAATTTTTAAGCATCCTAGACTACTATTCCCAGGGGTCAACAGTTTTTTTTTTTTTTTTTAATTTTTACTTTAAAAGTGTTATGTAATTACTTGTAATACTACAGAACTATTTATTATTGCTCTTATCGTTATTATTATGATTACTATTATGATTATTGTGATATCATTCGTACTATTATATAACAATAACAATAATTATTATTGTTGTTGCTGCTGTTTTTGTTATTATTATCAGTATCATCGTTATTATAGTCACTTTTGCAAATACGCCTGTCATGTTTACCACCCAACAATGACGCATTTATTCCTAGGGTACTACATTGAGTCATATGAACTCTACCACCAGCTAGTTCTAATGAAAAGTACTTTAAAAGAAGAGTATTTTTTCAACAGGAGCAGAAAAAATAGGTGGGCAGAAAAAGTTTAAAGAAAATCGGACAAGTAATAAAAATTTTTTTTTTTAATTTTTAAAGATTTAAAAAAATGTAAGAGAATCAGAGAAAATTTCAGATATATGGCCAATTTGATGACAACATGGGTGCACTATTAACCAAATTTTTTTTAATATTTATAGTGCAAACTTCATAATGTCTGCAGAAAGATTCAAAATTTGTATAAATGTAAACATGCAAATAGGAGATCTCGATATCTATCATAGAGATAACATATAATTAGTATTTTGAAGAAATCATATTTTTGGGGGAGAAAGTTTTATAACATTGGTATGAATGCAATAAATGGTCAGTTTTGCACCTATGACCTCATTAGTTGCCAATTTGTCAAAGCATGTAAATATTGATAACTTTCTTATTAGTGGTCTGATTTTTTTCAAACTATTCTTGTTCTGTTCATTTGATTTTATTGCTTCTCTTGAAGAAAAATTTCTATCTTACCTATTAATTAGAGTTATAAAGTAAAGAAAGGATTTGAGATTTGGGCTTACCGTAGACAAGAGACTGTACATGCTTCCGGTCGTGTCGAATGAAAACACAATATCTATTTTCCGCCGTGACGACATGCTGGATGCAAAGCTATTCAAGACCTCCTGTTGAAACGGAAGAAGTATATAATTTGAAGTTTTTCTAAAAATCTGCAATATTCATCCTCATTGATATTACAGTATTCAGATTGAAAAAGGTGTAATAGCCACCTGTAATAGCCATAAAACGAACAAAGTAAAAGGATAATGATCTTTTTCTAATGTTTAAAAATTATTCGTCTATGATACAACTGTTTGTTTATAAAACAAACAGTTCATTCTTTAGATTTATTGTTCTAAATATTAATAATAATATCATTGATTTAAATCAAAGGGACAGATTAATATTATTGGGGGGAGGGTAGCATTAATCTTTCAGCATCATTTTTTTTTTAATAAATCTCAGAATCATTATTTTCCTACAACACATGTGCACTGATACTTCCCTAAAGACTGAAGGAAGCAACTCAGCATAAAAGAATTTGTAGAAAATCTAGAAAATATATTTTCTAAACTGTCTTCTATGTATTGTCTATATCTGTATTAAAAAAAGTATTTTTTGTATGACCTAGATTTCTTCGATATAATGTATAGCACCCCTGAACTGTTGATATTATTCCTCTATTCTGAATTTCATCAAATTTAGAATAGATACCTATAGATACAGTTAATTTGAATAGAAATGTTTAACAAAAAAAATTGTAATGTTTTCCCATGTATAAGTCTATTTGCTTGAACAAACCTGTCTCTCTTCCTCATCCACCTCTTCCTCCTCTTCTGTTCTATCATTGGGGAATCTGACTGTGATGTTTTCTCCATCTTTGAAGCAATCCTCATACGCGTAGTCCGACATCTTCAGCTCCATGTTACCAATCTGTATTATGAAAACAACATAAGTAATATTCTCATTTTCCTACATAAATTTGATGCTCATACAATTTGGTGATGGTTTAAGTGGAGATGGGATATATTTGTGAGCTATAATTTGATTTGATATACATGTCAATAAATGAAAATTGCAGAGATGCAAGCATTAAAAGGAGAGAACTGTGGACCGAAAGGGGAAAAAATGGGTGTCCTCATTTCTATGTTACTTATCAAATTTACGAAATATAAATTACATATGAAATAACATCTTAGGACAATGGTTATCAAACTCTACACTGCACAGTGAAAAAATGACATACACAACAAGGCCAAATGAAAAACTTTTAGATATTCACAATGTACATTACAAAAATTGTATGAATTCATCATTCGACTGGCGGCTGGAGAAGATTAAGAACGACCCCTCTTCAAGCAGCTCTCCATAACCGTTTAATAAATAGGTTACAAAAAATGGGGGGGGGGGAGAGGGGGGTAGGAAAAACAAATATTGCATTGAATACATTAAAAGAAAGTACATATTCTTTGACACAACTACACTTACACACACAAATTCTTCTTATCAATGGGGAAGGGCCCCTAGGTCGAGCAGTTTTTATTAACTGACAGGGCGTACTCTTTAAATAAAACAACAAATAAAAAATAATAAAAGGGAATTTATTTACTGTGTTTTTTTCATTTTCTCACAAGATTGAACAGAATTCCATTCATCTGAAATATATATACTCGCATGAAAAGTGGTGTGCTTTGAAGCAACACATGGATTAGCATTTATCAATTTTTCCCTGATTCCTGAGTGAGCCAATGTGTTTGAGATTTCGACAGTGACAACTTCCTTCGACATCTAATCAATGGGGAAGGGAGTTACGTACTGTGTTTTTAAGGAATATTATCCCATAAGATTGAACAGAATCCTTCCATCTGAAAAATATATAAATATACTCACATGAAAAGTGGTGTGCTTTGAAGCAACATCTGGATTAGCATCAATCAATTTTTGCCTAATTTCTGAGTGAGCCGATGTGTTCGAGATCTCGATAGTGACGATTTCTTTCTTCTTCCCAGGGAGATGTAAGTTGATCTTCAAGGTTTCCTTTACTAAAAGCTGCAAAAGAAATCACAAAACAAGAAATGTATTAAAATAAAAGTATAGTGTCTGATTATCATCTGCGCTGCTAACACCACACATCTGAAAATCCTATTACAGTGAAACCTCTTTATAACAAGGCTCTTGGGACCATGAAAATTACCTTGTTATATCAGGTTCCTCACTATATCAGGGTAAAAAACAAAGAACTATAAAGAGCTGAGACCAATAAAATAATCTTGTTATAACAGGTCTCTTGCTATATCCCACCTCTTTATAATGAGGTTCCACTTATTTCACTGTATTTCACAAAAAAATCCTATTTTCAGAGGGAGATCCTATTCTTACCTTTTGTACACCTTCAAGTACTGTATCTCAAGGATCTAAAACAATCTTATTTGTTCCATATAAGTATCCTATTGCATTTGGAAAATATGAGCCTCTCTGAGGTGGTATTTTTAATAGATAAAATCCTCCTAGATGACAGTTCTGTATCATCATCAAATCCGCAACATCTGATCGCCAAGATCACAATCAAATACTATGCATGTAATTGCCATCACCATCATTATCATCACCATCATCAATATCATCATCACCACCATCATCATGATCAATATCATCATCAATATCATCATCATCATAACAACATCACATTCTAATTGGCGATATCTAATTACTGTACAAATCCTAATCATCACAATCATCAATATTGTCTTCATCATCATCTTCTGCCTTGATCACCATCATCACTATCATTACTTAAAGAATGATAAATTTACATTTTTATAAATAAAAAAAAGTTAAATATTTATTTAAACATTTGATTTGATGAAGTATTTATTAAATATAGGAACTTGACATTATGATCGCCTTGTTACGCTGACATATAATCTTTGATTTTGATTTCAAGTCAAGAAGTTCAAATCAACATTCAAGTCCAATATATTAGTGAGATGTGAATTTGGGCATTATCTCCTTTATTTTATCTGTCACCTCTCCATTCACTGCCCCCTTTTTCGTCATTGCTGGCGACAGATAGCCTCTCGCATTGACTTGTACATGAAATCTACACACAGACGACACGAAAGGATGGTGGTGACAGATATCACGATATGGCCTGACTTGTTCATGTTGAATACACATTATTTATTTTTGTGAAAAATTTAACATAAATTAACGTTCCTCGATCTTGTTATAGCTCCGGATTCATAATGACAGACTAGAACTAATTAAATTTGAATGAAGTGAATGCCAGAACTGAATAGTTTAAAGCTCTCTTCTTCTTCTTCTTCTTCTTCTTCTTCTTCTTGTCATTGTACAGTCCACTTCAACGTGTTTTCGCACAGGTTGGTAATTATCTCCTCTAGTGGAGTTGGATGTTCTGCATTTCTTGTCTGAAGAGATTTTCAGAAGTCCAGCTCACAGCGTCCTCTGGTAACAAATTTCACAAACGAATGGAGTCAGGAAAGAAGGATCGCTGGTACGTAGGAAAGACTCCTGGCAAATGGTATGTGTAACGAGTTTCTGAGGATGATGTCGTTGGGATGCATAATCGTTAACTTCAAGGAGTGTCGGTGGAATATGAACCAGGTTGTGGAAGCATCTGTAGATCATGATGACCTTAAATTGGGCTTGTACTTCCTGGAGTGTAGGCTGCCCTGGGGACCACCAGATGTTAACGATTCCTCAATGTGAATTGAAATAGAAACATATGTTTCTTCAACTTGCTACATGATTGTCTGTATATAAGACCTGTATTAAATACTTCAAAATCTAACGTTAGATCTGGATTATAGATTATATTCACAATCCTCGATGTTAGAATATGACTGAAGAATCATATTAATAAATTGGAATACGCTCACAAAATATCCATCAACAACAAAGCAGTATGATCCTTAACCTGACTGAACTAGAGAAGAAGCTTGCGTCTCGACAGAATGCAGAACCAACTCTTCAAAACACTGCTCAACCTCCCAAGAACCACTGCGCTTGAGAGGGTGTACCCTTGCTAACTGGACTGCCCTCTCTTGTCGACACTGTGAATCTCCTCCACCTTCGTCTTGTGGGAAAGACTCTCTCCCTCCCCACCGATCGGATTGAGTTTCGACTTTTCTCCAGTGCCATCTGCCTTGAACCATCCAACCGCTCAATAAAGGTTGTGAAGGCTATCCTTGAGAAGTATGATCTTCCTCCCTTTGAAGAACTTCTCCTCCATCCTCATCCTTATGCCGCCTGGAAAAAGCTGGTCACTGAAGCAGTCGAAAGAAAGGCACAACTGTCACTGCAGAGCGAGGCCTCCCACAAGTCCACGCTCCATCTCTTCCATGACACTTTGTGAGCGAATGCGATGCCTACCAATCTGAGAGAAAGAATCTCCTCAAAAACTTCCTGACAACTGCCCTGACTGAGCTTAGCAAGGCAGACAATCTACTTATTGCCCAGACCAAGCTTATCCTCCTTGGGATTCTTGCCAATACCTCATATCAATTCCCGGATTTCCATCTTAAAACACTGCAATATCTCCTTGATCATGTTGATATACACCAGAAAAGGCAACGTTCCATAGATCAAGCCACTGCACACTGCTAGAGCTACATGTAACTCCATCCATTGTATATTCGTTTGAATCCATCTCTGCAAAATTACTGCAGTTCTCCAGCAACTGGAGGAAACCAACATAGAACTAGAAGAAGAAGAAGATCCACAAAACAATTAAATCAATCAAAAGTCAGGTTTGATGTTAGTGAACAGATCGTTGTAACTGTGACGTCATAATTACCTTTACTTTCAACTCCATTTCTTCCCTAACTCCATACTCATGCATCGTCTTGCTTCTTTTCAGAACTTTCCCACCAAATTTTAACGTGATAACTTCTGCGGGCGCATTCTCCTCCTCCGCGACTTTCTTGCAGAGCTCACTGGTCGTCATCCCCGCATACACGGGGATGCGAACAGTGCGACCACCGGTCAGTTTCACCGGCAATTTCTCCGTGTTGAAAGGCATGATTATTCACGTTTTTGGAGCAGTCTGAAATAAATATCAATGTCCTTGGGCAGATGTTTAGCTCTTACAGGACTTTCGGCGCGGTTCAATGGAATACCTCGTCAGATTGTGGTAAACATTCACAATTCCGGATGGTTTTTAACGCAACTGCTCTCTTTTCGATGATGCTTTGAGTATAATGGCGTTTTCATCAGTCCACCGATGATTTACGATGATTTTCGTACTTTGGGTGGGTTTTTATGCGGAAGTAGCAGACGTCTATTTTGGGCAGCCAATCAGAATCGTGTATTTGGCTCAGCTCGTGTTGGTATCCTGCTAAATATAGCGCATTCCGTCATATGTCAATAATAAACAACGTATGTGAGGCGACTTTCCACAATACAAGCAAGCCGCTGATCGATCATCTTCAGAAGGAATGAAAAACTGTTGCAGGATGAACGAATGATGAATGAATGAATGAATGAANGACAACTGCCCTGACTGAGCTTAGCAAGGCAGACAATCTACTTATTGCCCAGACCAAGCTTATCCTCCTTGGGATTCTTGCCAATACCTCATATCAATTCCCGGATTTCCATCTTAAAACACTGCAATATCTCCTTGATCATGTTGATATACACCAGAAAAGGCAACGTTCCATAGATCAAGCCACTGCACACTGCTAGAGCTACATGTAACTCCATCCATTGTATATTCGTTTGAATCCATCTCTGCAAAATTACTGCAGTTCTCCAGCAACTGGAGGAAACCAACATAGAACTAGAAGAAGAAGAAGATCCACAAAACAATTAAATCAATCAAAAGTCAGGTTTGATGTTAGTGAACAGATCGTTGTAACTGTGACGTCATAATTACCTTTACTTTCAACTCCATTTCTTCCCTAACTCCATACTCATGCATCGTCTTGCTTCTTTTCAGAACTTTCCCACCAAATTTTAACGTGATAACTTCTGCGGGCGCATTCTCCTCCTCCGCGACTTTCTTGCAGAGCTCACTGGTCGTCATCCCCGCATACACGGGGATGCGAACAGTGCGACCACCGGTCAGTTTCACCGGCAATTTCTCCGTGTTGAAAGGCATGATTATTCACGTTTTTGGAGCAGTCTGAAATAAATATCAATGTCCTTGGGCAGATGTTTAGCTCTTACAGGACTTTCGGCGCGCTTTAATGGAAGACCTCGTCAGATTGTGGTAAACATTCACAATTCCGGATGTTTTTTGACGCAACTGCTCTCTTTTCGTACTTTGGGTGGGCTTTTATGCGGAAGTAGCAGACGTCTATTTTGGGCAGCCAATCAGAATCGTGTATTTGGCTCAGCTCGTGTTGGTATCCTGCTAAATATAGCGCATTCCGTCATATGTCAATAATAAACAACGTATGTGAGGCGACTTTCCACAATACAAGCAAGCCGCTGATCGATCATCTTCAGAAGGAATGAAAAACTGTTGCAGGATGAACGAATGATGAATGAATGAATGAATGAATGAATGAAGGGATTATTTAATGAATTAATTAATCAACTAATTAATTTATGAATGATTGAATGAATGATTGAATGAATGAATGAATGAATGAATGAATGAGAAACTTTAAGAGAAGTACAAAGGGTGGAGGTGTGCAACAAGCAGAAGATTAAACCGAAAGCAGATCATAGCAGATCATTCCCTACTAATATATTGCGGCAGTAATATCTCTTTGTACTTTATCTCCTACTACCTCACCGTATATGGCGCCAAATCTACTTTTAAAAAAATGCTCAACCCCCCAATCCCCGCATATATATATATATATATGATCATGAGAGAGAGAGAGAGAGAGAGAGAGAGAGAGAGAGAGGGGGTGAGGGGGGGGGAGATAAAGAAATGTCCCTCCCATTCGTCTGACAAAAAAAAGGAAATAAATAACGAGAACTACTGAAACGTCTTATCCGAGAATGGCAGAATGGAAGAACGAAGAGAAGAAAATAAAATAAAAGAAGAAAAGGATGTAAACAAGAAAAAAAAAGAGGAAAAGAAAGTAAAAGATTTCACATTATTTTTGTTTAGTTTTAAATATGTATTTGGGTACCAAGAAATTGTTAAGTTTCTTAATTTTCATTTTTTTTTTCTTATTCGCAGATGATTATAATAATAAACGGCTTTTATATAGCGCTTATCAACTGACTCTTCATGAGAATTCCATACTCGCTCTACAATTGCAGCATCATTACAATCACTAAAAAGTAACGAATAATTTATCACAATCACATGATTAATTTAATTTACCTCGGAGCGAGCATGCAGGAATGGAAAAAATACTATTTAATTTTTGCAGGAATGTGTTATTTGACGATCCAATTCTATAATGTGTGGTTTTTTTGGGACAGTACAAGCATAAACGAATGAAAGAATTGAAGGGAAATTAAAAAGTTTATTCATAATTCTTGTATGATTCAAAAGATTATAAGTGGGATATAACATGCTCTGTTGAGGGTTTGAAATACACCAGTTTTTTTTTTTTTTAGCACATCAATTGGGAGCTTTATTTCCCAACCTCAACTTAGAATAATTGAGACCTAGAAATCCCAACAACAATTAAGGGTAAAGAGATGATACAGTCAAATCAGAATTATTTATGATTACTCAGGATTCAGCTCGGGAAAAGTGTCGTTTTTGAGGACTTCTAAAGTTGAGGGTTTGAAATGCATTTTTTTTTAATGTGAAGCTCGGGAGCTGTTTTCTCAAGCCTTCTAATTTTGAGTTTCAAATATGAAATTATTTGACGCGTAATTGAGTCCTCTTTCAATTACGTGCCGCATGCTATATTTTTGTCTCATTATACACCATATTCGAAATTTGAACAATAATATGTCGCCTTTTAAAGTTTTCTGCTCACCTCTCAGACTTAACGGCTTTTTCCAAATTTAAATGAGAATTTATGCACAGTACTGACTAAACATAGTTGTGAAATGTGATTTCATTGGTCAATTGAGATGCATTGCAGGTAAAATTTGAGAAAATTTACAGTAATTGGCTTTGCGAAAAGTCAGCTCTTTCGCTTTGCTCACTCGTTTGTAATACATGCACATTTGTGAGATGTGTTTTTAGGGGGGGGGGGGGGGGGGGGTCCCCATTGCGCGTTCGTGCCGGGCTTTCACTCTTCTTAACTTCTCAGTGGAGCAGTAAAGAATGTCAATAAGAAAAGTGGAGCTTTAGCAAAAGTAATTGAGAACGGCTGTAATAAGGGCGCATAAGCGTTTTCAAGGAATAAATTCCTACCAGGTATACCCATTCACCCCAACTGGGTTAAGCGCAGCATAATGTGGATGGATAATTGCTGAAGATCCAATTGCCATAGGCCTATAGTACGCTGGGGCGTCAGACCCCTGATGATCGCTTGCGAGTTTTAACGTTTCAATTTGCTCCCATCATAGCCCAGATTTAATCCCTGAAAATCGAGTGACATACAAATTAAAGCTTTTATACGACAGGTCGTGATAACTGGGGCCACAATTGCTCGAAATAGTCTCAGCTATCCGTCTTAAGTTCTTGCGCCACCCTCTTAACATAGTCATATCGACGCTAATGTCTATGTTACGAAGATGGCAAAGAAGTCAAGACAACTTAGCATGAAGAGGATATAGCTAAGACCATTTCGACCGGCAATCGGCCGGGCCCCTGGATATTTATTACCTTCGCAAGGAGATAGACTAGAATGTTTTTGTTTTCGGAAACAGACAACCGGATAAGTTCTTAAGAAGACGATCGAGTTTGATATCCACAAAAGGAAAGCTATTCTTTCTTATGGCCCCTGGATCCACCCTACACTGCAAAAATGCTGGTGTTAAACTTAACACCAACCGAATGACAACACCAGAAAAGTGTTAAAATAACACCAGTTTGGAATCCATTTGATATATTTCAATACCAACAGGTGTTGTTTAAGGCCTTGAACAACACCAGACGGTGTTTAAATACATTGATTTGATTCCGAACTGGTTATATTTTTATACTTTTCTGGTGTTGTACGATGTAGATTCCGGTTATTGCTGTTAAATTTAACACCAACGTTTTTGCAGTGTATTTGCCTGCTTGAGGTACACAACCACATGCCTTGGTCAGCAACACTCACCCCCTTAAAAGAAGAGTCTACCCAAAATTGTATTTCTTCAACAGGAGAAGAAAAAATACATGAACATATAACAAAATTTGAGGAAATTCAGACAACTAATAAAAGAGTTATATGAATGTTTGAAAATTTAGACAAATTGGCAACTGATGACGTCACAGGTGCACAACTGACCATCTATTACATTATATCAATGTTATGAAATGTTTTACTGTTCCTTTTTAAAAAAAAAAAATGATTTCCTCAAAACTTTAACTGTAGGATATCTTAATGATAGATTTGTAGATCCACTATTTGCATGTTAACATTTATACAAACTTTTTTGCAACGTTCTGTAAAAATAATGAATTTTGCACCATATATATAATGAAAACTATGGTTACTTGTGCACCCATGATGTCATCAAATTGAAATTTCCACTGATTTGCCCTTTTTTTCAAATCTTTAAAAATTCATAACTTTTTTTTAATTACTTGTCCGATTTTCTTCAAACTTGTTTTGTTTTACTAATCAATTTTTTTCTGCTTATGTTAAAAACTTCTCTTTTCTTGGGGTAGACTCTTCTTTTAAGAAATAATTATATAAAACGTCCCTTCTGACCATGCATCATGCCATGCATACATACAAGAAGGAGGCGCCGTACGTAGTGTAGTGGTTCTGACTCTCGCCTTTCAACCAGAGGGTCGTAGGTTCGAATCCCACCTATGGCGTCAATTTCCTTCAGCAAGAAATTCATCCACATTGTGCTGCACTCAACCCAGGTGAGGTGAATGGGTACCTGGTAGGAATTTTTTCCTTGAAATGCCAAGTGCGCTCAATGGAGTGGTTGCCGGGCTAAAGCCAGGGTAATAATGCCGCAATTGTAGAGCACTTTAATGAAGAGTTGATAAGCGCTATATAAAAGCCGTGTATTATTATTATTATTGTGCCGTAACGGGGCTCCGTCGGGGTAGCGTTTCTCAGTGTCTTGAAGCCCAGTTACGGTGTTAGTTCTCTCAGAACTCTCTTAAACTCTCTCTAAACCATTTCTCTCTCAAATCTCACAATTTGCTGGATTCTTTTACAGAAATATACTGCACAACGTGGAAATACACTTTCACTTGCTCCAATTTCACACTCACAGAAGCTGAATAAAAGACAACTTACTCGATATTTGCGGGTATACTGAGAACTTTAATGAACACGTCTTGCTCTGTCGAAAGCTAACACAAGAATCAACTCATCTTGCTCCTGCGCGGAGCTCAACATCAATTTCTAGATTAAATACCGCCCTCTACGGGTCTTTTGCTACAAGTATAATGCG
>BQKZ01004451.1:14028-33661 GCA_036244855.1 Temnopleurus reevesii | reverse complement strand
GTTATATCACTCGCGACGATGACCGCTCTCGCGCCATTATCGATCATGAATATCTTGGTCGCCGTAGTGAACTGCAACGCTTGCGTTGATGTTCGTAGGCGCCTCAGAGTGCTACGGCCACGCTGGATGTCCCAAACTTTCAGCTGATGGCGGTCGTTTCCGAAGAGCACCCTTGTCGCGTTGTCATTCATACCGATGCAGCAAACATTAGGCTCTCGTTTGAGGCGCTTGCGGACTTCACCCTTGTGGAGATTCCAGACTGTAACGTAGCTGACCTATAAAGCGAATGGAATAGGATATTCAGACGAATGCAAATTATAAGGTATAATTAAGCTTTGTTTTTCCCGGTTTTGCTTGAGCTATTCCAGACTGTAATGAAGCCAATCAATGGATAGAACTGATTGCTGTTTTTCAATCTTTGTTCAATAAAATATTCATAATAACATGAACATATAATTCTGAAACTTTAAGTGAAATCATCATATGCTATTCATATTTTTCATTAGACTATCCAGAGTAAAGGGTGTATTGAAAGTGAACATGAAAATTATGTATCATTTTCTAAAAAAGTATACCTCTTTTGATTACAAAAAAAAATAATGAATTACATTTCTAATGACATCTTTTGCAGCTCACCACAGATAACTTAACATTGCTGTTCTGGAGAAAGTTTGTAAACCTGTAAGCGATTCACTATTCTCTTCAATTTTTTTTTCATTATCAAAAACGTGTGAAAAAGGTATGGGGTTAACAATGCTAGTTTCTAATCTATTGATCATGAACATAGACAATAAATAGATAAAGGAGAATTGAATCCAAACCTTGTCATTATCATCATAGTTGACGTGGGCTAGGAACTTTCCCTCGGGAGACAGCGTTGCGACATATAAGTACAGCATGGATCGCTCATTTTCCACAGTCTGCATGTGTTGTTGTGTCTCGACGTTGAACACACACAGGTGATGTCCAAAGTATGAGCAGACTAGGACCTTGAAAATTAAAATGATAGTAAATGGATAAACTAATTTGTGATGAATGGCCAACACGAATGAATTCCAAAACCCTATTCAATATAAGGAGTGTCAGAAGAGATATAGAATAGATTGTTCGCAAACAACAGTTTGCATGTGTTGCTGTGTCTCAACGCTGAACACACACAGATGATGTCCAAAGTATGAGCAGACAAGGACATCAATAATAATTGATGTAAGAATAAAGATCTTCAATAACTCCACTCTTCTGGCCCTCAAGGAGGGGGTTAGAATGCCGTTGTACAATATAGCCCCTCTCCTAATGGAGTGACAATCAGTAAGTGCATGAATGTCAAACAATTTGTTTGGGTTGCTGTGTCTATGACCTTGATAAAAGTGAGAATACTTATAAAAATAATAGTAAATAAATTTAATAATTTGTCACTATTGCCAACAGAATGGTATAACCGTACAGGCCGCTTGGATACCTTTTTCTCTATGTAATGTTATGTCTCGTATAGAAAAAGACTTTGGAAAAAATGAATGTTAATATATGAATGATAGTAAAGACATTTGGTAATTTGCCTGTATTTGCCCACAGCTACAGAGGAGGTTACAAAGTCACTATACAACATAACCCCTCTCCAAATGCAGTGACATACAGTGGGAGAGTAATATGTCCCCTTTTCCAAAGAGAGGGGGCATATCCCCTTCCCCCGTTTTGAAAAGCAGGATTGGCAACCTCTTATTTCCAAAGATGCTATTATTTTGCATGAAAGATGCTATTCTTTCAACAGCAGAAAACGTCATATTCTCTCTGTTCCACCTGTGCCTCTTCCTATAAGATTCCGAAGTCTAAAAAACAGGCCGGTTTCAACTCTTTTCAGTCCCTAGCCTCACGACTCTGGAATAGTCTCCCCACATCTCTCCGTAATACCAAATCACTCAACCTTTTCAAGAAACACCTCAAAACCCATCTTTATAATTCCTAATGTAGCTTAATATATGTCTTTTTTTAAGCAGCGCTTTGTATCCTCTGGAAAAAGTGCTATATAAATTCAACTATTATTATTATTATTATTAATAAGACAAATATACTATTCCTACCTTGCACACATTTTCTATGTCGAGGCCAACCAACACTTTCACATTTTTAGCCTGTGTCGGCTCAACGTTTTTGAAAATGAAAAACGTTCCCCCAGCTCTGATGAGACGATGAACCGATGTTCGGCTTGCACCCCAGGTGCTTATGCCGAACGTCTGTCCACCGTATGACCTGTATTTCTGTGAATTCAGGGAGTGTTTCTAATTCTAACAAATATTGGGCAGACCCAGATTAAAACGCAAAGGTGTGAGTCGGCCTAAAAGAGATTAAACATCCTATTTTGTCCAATAAAAAAAAATTCTACAAAATTTGATAAAATTCTACTATTTGGTAGCTTTGAGAGGGGGTATATAGTTAAGATATCTGTAAATGACACTTACCTTCTCATCTGCGCTCATCAAGTATTGCTGAATGGCATTCTCTTTCTCCTTTCTAAGATCTTCTAACCGTTTTCTCTCCTTCTCTAGCTCAGTATCTTTCCTCTTCTGTCTTTCCTCTTCAGTCTCTGACCTAAAATTACAATGAATTATTTTCATTAAAGTAAGGAACAGTGAACAATACAGCTAAAATATATCAAGCCATGAATAACTGAATGACATTCTCATTTTCCTTCTAGGGATACCTCCCAAATTCCTATGTCTCCCATTCTCTAAGTTGGTATAGTTCCTCTTTCATCATTTAGTTTGCAACCTACAAGCACTGCACAAGATTGACACATTTGGAATGCATACTTTCAGTGCAAATGACTGCTTGTCAACGTTGCATCCTTTGTGCAATAATATTGACAGTTAGTCATACATTTTCTGTTGAACTTCTAATGCTCAGCGAGAGTAGAGAAAAGTCCTATGTAAATAGCAAATTTGTAGATATTAAGGAATGCGATCATTCATAAAAATATAGGACAAGCAGAGTGTCGTAGGCTTGATTCCGACTTGTGTTATTTACTTACTTCAGCAAAAACGTTAAAATCATACCTGCGTTCCCATGGAGACATATCTGCAGTGTTCTGTCTCTTCAATTTTGACCGGAGTTCTTCCACTTCTTTCTTCCTCTGCAGTCGATCTGTCTTGAATCCTGTCTTGATCCTGAACTTGATGTGTCCCGATTCCAGACTCCAAACGATGAAATGATCCCTTGTCTCAGAAAGCCTATTGTTCAAGAAGGGCAAAATTGCAAAATTGTTCGTTCAGTGTTAAAACAAGTGAAATGGATCATTGTTGACATGGTATATTGCATAATCTTCCTCTACTGCAGATCGGTTTTGAATCCCATCTTGATCCAGAACTGTTTCAGTATGATTTACACTCAACATTAACTATTCTAGTCCTACTATGGTACAATAGATATTTAAAGAGTACAATCATTGAAAAGAAATTGCGTTGACCTTCTAATACAATCATGTTTTAATGAAGATAAGTTTCTCACCCTAAAAGAAGCTCCCCATCCAAAAGCCTGTATTCATGGGCAGGCGAGGGCACAATGAAGACTCCAGTTAGTTTCCTGATGTATTTCTTAGTCCCAAGATCATACATAAATACAGTTTGATACACCTGTAATCGAAAAATAAGAATGACGAAAGAGACGGTTGGTTTTCTGATATTCTCATAGACATCATATACATCATACACGAGTACAGTCTGATTTACTTGTCATTCATAGGAATGAGATATGGATACGGTATGGATTACACACCCAATTTACAAAAAAAATGTAAACATCTCACTTTATAATCTGAAATTTTTGCTTGGGTTTTATTTTCGCAAATTTCATGACCATGTTCATCCATTGGAAACCGAAAGACTTGTGTAATATAATCTTTCGAAACCTGAAAACACAACTCGCTAATGTGTAAAAAAATACAATGAATATGTTGAAATTTATATGCTACAATACTGTTTTTTTTTACAGTAGTCACAATTAGAGTATTTATAATGGTTCTAGCAGACAAAACATTCCTCCCACATTATTCTGCAAAGCAAACTAAACCTGGCTTGTGTTTCATAAAGCCGTTCGGAGATCTATGCACAATTTTACAAACGAGCGGTGACTCTTTCCTGCACTCAATGATAATTGCTGTCTCTAAATCACACCTGAGAAAGAGTCACCATTCAGAGTAGAGAAGAGTTGTGCCTACATCTATGAGCAACTTTAAGAACAACTAGTATCATGTCTTGTGCAGAATGATTGAGATTCCTATTGAAGAAACACTCAATAAAACATAACTATCACTCATCAAGTCTTTCCTAACTTGGTGAAACAATGCACTAGTGTCATGTATTATTTTGGACATCTGCCTATCGAAACTATATTTGAGCACTAATATTGAACTAACCTGTGACGGTTTCTCACTGACGCTCGACATCCCCAGCTCGGAGAGAATAACCACCTGATGATTCCTAATCAGCACGACAACTTAGAAATGGCTCAAGCAGGCAAGATGAATATCATCTTTCTTCATAACGTCCCCCAACAAAATGTTTGGATACCCTAAACCAAATGTGTGTGCATGTATTTTGTGTACAAGTCAATGCAGGTGGCTATCTGTCGCCAACAAGATTCAAGTTCAAGATTTATTTCATTAATTTCATTTTTGATTCAAACCAATAATAACTATCAATACGCCAAACAATTTTTTATACTTCAAAGAAGTTCAAAATATGCAATTGAAAGAGTAGAATAAAATGCTTGTGAAATACCGATTCCTAGAAATGAATATTTAATAAAACATATTCATTTATAGATTGTCCATGTATTGTATCAATAAAGAATAATTTGAATAAATGACCTTGAGCCTGAACTTGAAATAATTTAATAACATTAAATGATGCAACAGAGGAGGCGGAAAAATTACGATGCCAAAGATAGATTTAGCAAGAGTATATAATGAGCTTACCTGTGACGGTTTTTCACTAACACTGGACATCCCAAGCTCGGAGAGAATGACCACCTGATGATTCCTAATCAGTACTACATCATGCGAATCCACAAGTCCCCTCTCTATCCTCACCGCATTCCCCGCGCACTTTCCTTTCACCACATTCCACACAGCCAACGGTCCGTTCTTCACCGACTTTGCGACGACGTAGCGCGGGTTATTGATCATCGGGACGAGACCGGTTATGCCGAGGTTCTTTTTCGATTTGTGCGCATCTTTGTCACGTTCATTGACCTTTTTGCTTATGTTCCAGATGCGGAGGGATTTGCTGCTTTGCGAAGCGGTGAGGACGTAGAGGAGATCCATGCAGGCACAAAGCTTTGATATCTGAAAAAAAATGGAAAGGAGTATCCATTAAACAGTCCAAAAATAGATCCCAAAAGAAAGACAGAGCATTTTCGGAAAGTCAGAGTTAATCATTATCACTATGATATAGATGCATAATCTTCTTTTCCCAGTCTAAATGATTAGAAGAAACAAACATTAACTTTCAATTACAAAAAGAAACCATCAAGTAGCGTGAATATACCAATTTCTAATAAATAGTCATTACTTGTCTGATTCTCTTTATATTTTCCAAAGGGATAACTGGACATGTAACTTTTTGCTTTGTCAAGGCAATTATATCATCCAACATGTATTTAATTTGTCACCTGTTCTTGTTATCTTCTACTTATATATTTATTGTTTTAATTAGATTACAAGATTTCTACATATTCAGACCTATGATATGTTTAGTTACGCAATTTTCCTAGTTTTATAATCAAAATATATTTTTCACTTGTAAATTGTATGTACATTCAATACAGTGCAAAAAAAACTTCATCTGATTTAGTATGCACGTTTTATCATTATTAATTTTATTAAAAAATCAGACTAGATATTGTTGGTACGTAAACAAACTTTATATAATTTTCCTTAAAAACTCTTCTTTTGATGTCATAATTTTCAGTTCTGTACCAGAAGGGATTAGAAGAGCTATACGATCTTGCTAGCGCCCTCACCTGGGCATGCTTGGCAAGATGCTTGTGGTCCTCGGTTTCCAGGTTCCAAACGGCAAGGGTTGTAGTGTTGGTATGTGGGTTGGGGCACACAGCAACGGCGTGTGAACCTAGGCGGTTGACGTACATCTCGCTTACAATATCTGTCGTACAGCCTGGTGAAGAAATGAGAGAAAATTTATCAAATGAGAAAATATGCTACAAAACTAGTTGGAGTCCACCGATAGTAAGTAGCGTAGAGATGTGGTTATATATGTCAAATTTGTATTCATATAAATGTGTTGGGGCACACAGCCACTGCATGTGAACCTAGGCGGTTTACGTACGTCTCACTTACGATGTCTGTAGTACAGCCTATGGGTGGACCAAACAACAAAAGAGAATAATTAACATAATATATATAATAATAATATATGCAATTTATATAGCGCACGTATCCACTCTCATTGCTGAGTGCTCAAGGCGCTTTGCATTTATTACCCTAGCTTTAGCCCGGCAGCCACCAGCCCACATGGCATTTCAAGGAATAAAGATTCCTGCCAGGTACCCATTCATCTCACCTGGGTTGAGTGCAGCACTTTTGAATTAGAAAGAACTTGCTGCCGGGGATGTTCATGCAAAATCACCTGCTTTCAATATAAACATTATACTTAGGCAATACCTTTGAATACAAAAGATTGTTGAATAAACAAGGGCAATAAGAATTGCTTCATTGTTGCTTTTTATTTTATTGGGATTTATACCTGGGCATAGACATTCATTTTGTACAAAATTAGAAGTGGCATAATTGCAAGTAATCCACCAAATCTTTGGAAGGAAATGTAGGCGCAATGCTTCATAGGAGCATATTTTGCTCTCTTCCCTTACTTTATTAGTCAAATCATCGATATAATATTGGCACATCATAACAATTATCATACAAACAATATTTTCTTTCTTTATCACATTGCCAATCCAAGGATTTTGGATATAAGCATACTTTCTGTGAGAGGAAGAAATTCCTAGAATGCAGAGATGCACCAATTAAGCTAGATGTGCAATGGACGGGTAATAATGCGACAGAGTGTGTGAATAAGCTTCCTATTCAGTACTATTTTATCATTATTGTTGATTATCATGCAAAAAGATAAGATTCTTTATCATGTTGCCGATTCAAGGACTTGAGATCTAACCATACCTTTGACGGCCCTGAGGTAGGAACCGTTCTTAATGTCAAAGAGCTCCAACTGATGAATCTCTGAGACCTTCTGAAACATGTAACGACAAGCAACCACATAGTAGTCCTTCGACACTCCAAGAGCTGTGATTGATGCAGAGGTTTTAGGCTTCAGATTATGGACCTGGATTGAAAAAGAGTATGAAATACTATAAGCCATTATTAACAAAATCATCACCATCATTATCACCATCATTATCATCTCATCATGATCATCATCATTATCATCATCTTCCTCATCATCATTATCATCACCATCATCATTATTATCACCAAATCATCATCACCATATCATTATCATCATCACCATCATCCTCATCATCCTCATCATCATCATCATCATCATCATCATCATCACCATCAACAGCATCATCATCACTCAGTAGCATTAATGCCAACACAATTAGATTTCTTCCATTTACCTTATTCCCTGTCCTGGCATTCACAACAAAGGCAGAATTTGCGCTCCTGTATGCATACAGAACTCTCTCTCCGTACGGGCTGAACGAAACAGTCAGGGACTCATCCTTATGTATCCCCTGTCCTCCAATGTCCACCTCCACTTTAAACTCGACACTCTCACCAGACACGTCCCACGTCCGCATGACGTTCGACCCTGTGAAGAGCGCCACCACAAGGTCATCACTGTCGCTGGCGGTTGTGATGACTGGTGGGTCGATGTATTGAGAGATTTCCAACAGGCAGGTTCCATTGCTGAAGTTGTTGAATTTGATACGGCTTGATTCCACAGTGACTGCTAGGGAGTCGTTCTTGCACAACCTTATTGCTGATATCTGTTGGATCAAATAAATATATTCAAGACAAAGTAAGATTTTTTTTTCCTCTAGAGAGTGAAATATTCATGAGTTTAAAAATTTAACATCATTAAAAGACACATTTCTAAATTCAATACTATGACATTATCATTGTTTTTCAATAGTTGATAAATGTTGGACCAAATCCTGATGAAATGATATTGATATTTGAGGTAGGGTATAATGTTGAACATATATGTGTACATGCCTTAATGGTTAATGATATCAGAGAGTATGATGGCTAATTTTTCTCGTACGGTAGTAATTTTGCGATGTCTATACAAGGCAAGATCACCAGTGTTCTAAAAACATAATTATACTGGCATAATTATACTTAGATTTTGAAACAACCGTAAATTTATACATTAAGGAAAATTTACAGTATGAAATGATATATGACACTAGACATATACAGATACATACTGCTTAGGCATATGTTGAGATTTAAAATTATAGCTCTGATTTAAAACTTTGATATAAATACACTTTACTCTTTGACTGGACGAGAGATTCTCTGAGTAGTAAGCTTTATAGATAATGAATTGTTTCTGACCTTACCTCTTTTCCCACACCCTCAATAGTCTTCACAACTTTCCTATTCTTCAAATCCCACAGCTTCACAGACCCATCCCTCGAGGCCGTCACGGCCACGCCCAACGTCAACCTCGATACCGTAACCGCAGTGATGACCTCAGTGTGACCTGCCAGCAGGTCATAGAGCACGCCCCCTGGCTGTGCAAGGCAAGAAACAGACGGGATGAGGGCAGGGACNTGAAGTTTTGCGGTCGCCAAACAAGTTGGGAAGCTGGCTGATTTGGATCCTATAAAGATACAACAGGTAAATAATGCACTAATAACTGTTCTAAGTCGAAATAGTAATAACTATTAGTCCAGCAGTGGGTAATTTCTTAGAGTCCCCAACCAGTGTCAGGCAGGTTGATTTGGATCCCATAAAGATACAACAGGCAAATAATACATAACCTAATATTATCTGAAATGAAATGGTACAAACTATGGGCCTTCAAAATAATTATTTCGGCCCAAGAATGTCCTGAATTATAACCTCTGATCGAGACGTCAAAATGGGAACCCGAAGGAAATCGGGACACTTGATAGGCATATGACTTTACCCCAAAATGGACTCTTCATTGGAGTCTCCTATGGACATAGGTTCGTCATTACTGATGATGTTGTAGAGATGTCCAACCAGTTGAGCGGTGAATTGATTTAGAACCTGGAGGCGCCGTGGTATAGTGGTTCTGACTCTCGCCTTTCAACCAGAGGGTCATAGGTTCGAATCCCACCCATGGCATTAATTTCCTTCAGCAAGAAATTCATCCATATTGTGCTGCACTCAACCCAGGTGAGGTGAATGGGTACCTGATAAGAATTTAGTCCTTGAAAAAGCTTATGCGCCTAAAGCCAGGGTAATAATGCTGAAATTGTAGAGCGCTTAGGGAATTCTCATGAAGAGTTGATAAGCACTATATAAAAGCTGTTCATTATTATCATTATAAACTCCCACTATTAGAACTACAAGCTCTAGAATGACAGCAAATATTGATAAAAAGGACAGTTCAATTTTCCCTTCTCCGTCTTCTTTCGTCTTCTTCAAACATTAAGATCAGAACAACATATTTAACCTAAGAACAAATCTTACTGTAATTCTTTTTATTGTTACTTTTTGCTGTTCTCCATCATTATCATCAGCTCATAGTAGAGTACTACTCAATAGTATTATTACGTAGTGTACCTTCAGGAGCGCATTCGTCGAGAGGTGCAAGGTTGTACTCATCAGGCGAAGCTCAAGATCGTCAGGATAGACTGTAAGGGCGCTCTGTATGTCATCCTGGATTGCACGCAGCGAGGTCCCTTTCAGTTTGGCAAGAGTCCACTCGTAGTTGATCAAAGTTTCGGACTTCAACTTGTCGAGCTGGCCGGAATGGAGGAGGTGGTAGGGGAGCTCGTTGAGTTTACGCATGTTGTGTTCTTTGGTTGCTACACCTACAGTCACAATGAGAATAATAATTAAAGAGTAGTAACAACTAGAAATCAGCTGCATACATACAAGTTTGTTTGATTGTTTGTTCAAGTACATACTCTCTGAAGGCCGCCCTTCGCTAGATCTCTAATAATAATAATAATAATAATAATAATAATAATGATAATAATAATAATAATAATAATGGAGCAGGTGGTGGGGAGTTCACTGAATTTATGCATGTTGGGTTCTTTGGTTGCTACTCCTACATTTATTATATGATAATAAACAGTATAAAACTGATAGGAATGAATTCGCTATAATTCACCCTCCCATGGGGCATTCATTGTTTCATTCCTTTCATACACATACAATAATAACATATTTTACAAACAATATGAATACACAAAATATGAGACTAAAAACATTGGCTTTAGAATAACAGAACTATCCCACATGAATCATTGTCAGTGACAGTAAAGGTTATGGATTAAACATCAAATATTGATATCTTAGAACTTCACAGACCAATTTTGATGAAACATGGGAAGTGGATGTAGGTCAAACATATTAAGTTCTCCCACTCAAAACATTAAAACACATCCAACTTAATGAGAAAGAATAAATATACACTATACTCTTAATTTGCAAGGCAAATATTTATAACAACACAAGTGTAAAACATATAATTGGAATATGTATACAAAGAAAGGATGAAAAAAATAATACTTTAAATTGTACGCTTATGGAAAGGAATAAACTGAAGTACTGGCATGGTAGAACAAAATTAATGGTCTGCTCCACTAGCTATTCTAAACTTTGATATTTCAAAAAAAATATTTTTAACGGGTAGCTCTCCTGTTCCTCAAATAAAAAAATCACATAGTATTTGTAGGTAAGCGTGTGAAATATAAGGCAGGCTAAAAGTTATGCTCAGATGTCTTTTGGGCGTTTCCACCCATTTTCAAGTGTTACATGTATCTTCCACTTAGCATGTGTAATATAATACAAAATGGTTTCCTGACCAAATGACCATATGAAAAGTAAAATCAAAATGAAAAACAGCATTTTGATGGACAACCAACGGAATCTGTGATCAGGTTAAATATCATGATCATTGCAAAACTAAGGAAAGTGAAGAAACAGCTACTAAATATGATTGATAGATTGGTTTAATGCATTAACAGCATTGGTAACAACAATTTCACTGTAAATGCATGCAAAATATATAACACTATGTAAGCAGAACGTTGTGTATGCACAATAACATAGGTATAATGATTATGGAATGATTGCTAATTGGAATAGCAAGCTAGCAAGGGAAAATTGAGTCTAACATGTGTGTACATGTAGGAATAATATGAAGTGAAATTTCCGACAATGATATTAGAAAGCTAAGCAACTTACCTCTGAGGTAATATCTAAGATCTTTTAGGTGCAAAATGGGTAGACAAAAGCCAAAGCAATAGAGGTATAAAGGTGCAGTTTTTATATTAGGATTATGACAGGAATATTATCTTACCCATTGTACTCACAGAAGTAACTCTTTTTAGGGCAAGTTAGTGCAAAAGCAACAATGATTTTAAAGAATGATTACTGTTTTCAAACCAATCAAGACACAGCCAGCTGAGCAAAATACATTTAAAGATAACTTTTGAAACGCTAATGAGAAGCATGGAATACACACACCTTTTAAAATATTAGCATTATTAAGAGGAAAGCTTTTGATTCCATGAAATTGCTTTTCAAATGTAATTATTTGAGATTTTTAATAAGTATAATTCCAATGAAACTTTCAAAGTCTATTATAGCTTGTTATTTTGAAAGAAATGTTATCAACTATTGCAAAGAAGCACTGCATGACACTTTTGTAACCACATTCCGATAAGTAATAGACATTAAAATTGCATTTCATATGTACAATGCATAGCATGTCAGTGCATCTGTTGCTATGTCGGGGTTTCTTTGCATCATAGCAGCAGTCCCAAATCAATATGTAAATTATCACAACCGATACATTTTTGTGCCTTTTACAACACCTTTAATGTTGAGCAGATCGAGGCTTAAAGAGAAGTTTTTTTATTTTCATTTTTCACCGCAAATGCCATGAAGTTTAACACTGGCCAACACTCTGTCCAATGCTGCAAATGCAACATATTGAGCTAAATTTTTGTGTAAGGAACCAAGATCTAAATGCTACACTGTGAGCAGGAGGTACAAAGGACTGGGACAAAGTGAACAACTTCATTAAAACATTCATAATAGCTCCAGGATAACAAAATAAAATCCTATATGTGAGGCTCTTGTTCACCATTTTCCNCGCCGCCGCCGTCGCCGCCGCCGTCGCCGTCGGAAAAAGCGGCGCCTATGTCTCGATTCTGCTACGCAGGCGAGACAAAAAACAAAATCAAAACAATCATTAATTCTTACTACTCAAATCAATACCTTCATCACCGTTTCCCTCTGCTCCTCTGTAATGCAACGGCCTTTTTGTTGGAGGAGGTACTTGAGAATGTATTCGGCCTCAGACTGCGTAAGGTCGGGGATTGTGTAGAAGTCTGCATCAGGACATTGTTTCTGGAAAATGAATATAACGGTAGTTCAGGGATCCCATTACTAGAAATTCAAGAGAACAACATTTCCTAATTTTGCCATGATGAAAACTATGTCAACCCTCTTTTACTTATTTCAGCCAATTATGACTTACCCTCATTTACCAGTATTGAAATAAGGACCATAGGACAATTGCTGCTCTTCTAATATGAATCTTGAACAGTTCATTACTTTTAGTGAATAAATTTTGAACACAAATTATAATAATAATAATAATAATAATAATGTCTTATTTACCCAGGGTAGCTACATTCAGCAGTAAGGTAGCTGCTCTTCCAGCGGGCCCTGCATAACATAAAGTTATTATTATATTACCCTTCTCCTTTCTTAAATGCCGAGCGCCTGGCAAGAAGGCAGATGGCCCCATTTTTATAAGTCTTTGGTATGACTTGGCCAGGGGATCGAACCCACGACCTTCCGTTCATGGGGCAGATGCTCTACCACTGAGCCAAACATGACCGGTTTAAGTTTCGTTAAAGGTTCCTGTTAATAGTGCAAGGAGGACACCGACCCAGATGCCTGTAATATTCTTCAGTCATCCCCATTTCAAAAAGATGTTTACGACTAGCAGAAAATAACTGTGCGTATCTTACAATGAATAGGTAATTCTTTTTTTAATCTAAATGAAATAAATTTGAATTTAATTTAATTGAATTTAATATGAAATATACCTTGAGCGCTTTGAAGCTATCAGTCTTCTCCTCCTCAAGGGTCGTACAGGACAGCACTATCTTCACATTCTCCGGTAGGTTGCTAGGCAACCAGGTCATGGACCGTGCCTTGTAATCATCGCTCAGTTTATCAGGTGCATCAAGATAGATGATGAGGGGTTGCTGAGGGGTTGCTATGGTGATGCGACCCTCCAGATCATTGATCAATGCGTAGAAATCCTAAAACAGGGAGATATAAGGTACTTGAAATATCAGTCCACACTAAATCAGCTGCTTCTAGAAATTTGTAGAATGTGCTGACCAAAAGAAGAATGTTATGGCGTTTCTTTCAGTGATTTGGTAACAAATGTGTAGGATGAACCTTACTTTTCTGGATTTAAACGAAAAGGAGCACATGTTCATTGTCATACAAAAGAAGCTTTGCCAACAAAACCAAATGCAGAGATTAATCATCGCACCCTTTTCATGCATTTTAAATGAGAAGGAAATTCCTCATAGAAGTAAAAAACCCATAATTTGTTTTTCTTTTAATTCTTGCAATTATCGGCGCACTGTTCTTGGCATTTTTCTATTTTCTATTCCATACACACATTGTTATACCAATTTAAAATCATTAAACATAAGAATATGATTATCACAGTTTAGTAGTTTCATTAGGATTATCAACATTAATGACTAAATTTAGCCCAAAATTTGGATCGGTTGTCCAATGAAAGATATATTTTCAAAGGATCAATTGGTTAGAAAAGGGACCACTAAAAAATGGAGTTTTCTTAATATCTTCCATGATTATCAATACATTCATTGCATTTGTTCTTTTATCAATATTATGTGCCTTTCTCACAGAGGATGCGGGTGGAGGACAATTATACAATTTGATTTTTGCCCAAGCTTTGTACATACCTCAGGAACAGCAGCTAGATCCATGGCGTATGTGTGGCTGATCTGCTGGCAGATGCCTTGTAAAAGACAACGGATGTTCTCTGATTCAGCTGTTAGGCCGATGAACCTCACCACTGTGGCTGGTTCTTGTCTGAAATATAAGTAGAAATGATAAAAAATTGAAAATCAATTAGATTATATCCAACATTCTTCAAATGCCTAGATGAAGAAAAAGTGTGTCATTGTATTCAGATGTCAAACCGATGAACCTCCCCGATATTGGTGCTTCTTGTCAAAAATTGTAATGAAAATGAATTAGATTAAATGCGGGATCAAACTTACTATTCATTTGAACCTACGAGTCAGTCCTTTCTCAGTCACATTTACTGAAAATCTAAAAACATATCCAGCTATGGTATCATCCTTCAAATTAGAGGACTCTGCCCGATTCCCCCCAATATGGGAAGTATAAGCTCGTCACAGGCAGAACAAACTGTGAAGCACTGCCCCGCGCCCAGAGGGTTAACAAAATTTTTGAAAAATATCTGCCCCACAAAAAACTTAACCTGGACTTATGAGGAATAGCGGTTGTCCTTTCAACCAAGAACAATATTCATGTTTGAATAAATTTAAAGTTTCGTTTTATTCAAAACAATTCCATCAAAGAGCACAAAATGCAACATAGGACAAACACAGTTTAGCAGAGAGTAATTCAATGACAAAGTGGAGTGGAACCATAAAGGTCATTGGCCTTTCAAGACACAAGTCCAACATACTATCTACAAATTAACTTTTATATTGAATAATAATTTGTTCTTACCCTTTTAGCCATGAGCTGGTTAGCTGGCAAGCCTTGGCAATCAGTGATGTCTTTCCTCTCCCAGCAAGACCACAGACGATCAGAGGTTTGCGACTATCACCAAGGAGATATTCCTTGATATACTGGAGAGGTTCCTTTCTACCATGGAAGCAGCTTGATCTAAAAAGATATAAAGCACAAAGAAACATCAAACTATATAAAGTGATAGTCTAAGGCTTCAAATACAAGTTTCTTGACATAAGCAAGATAGACAGAGTCAACCGACATTCTCGGATATTGTAACCCTCCTAATCCAAATCAGCATCTTGAATCATTTGAGCTCATTTAGTGGTCACTTATTGCTCCCCATCTCATGATCTTGCAAATCTATTGTACAAGCTCGCAAATCTATTGTACAAGCTCACAAAATTTTAATCATGCAATGTATACTGCAAAGTTCGTTAGTAAATTTCTTTTTAAACCACCTGGATAATGCTTATAATTAGAACTACAGACATCAACAAATGCCTAATAAATTCACAAACATCATATATTCATGCATCCACACTATGGTTTGCATATATCTACCAAAAATAATATGCTATAAAAATTTTTTTTACATACTCTATTATTTCTGATTTCTAATGACTCTTTGCTTTTCTTTATATAAAATTTCCATCACTGACCTTTCTTGCATAAAATTGACATGTTGCGCAACCTCCTCGTACAGCCCATATGACGAGGATGAAGTGAGAGACACATTGTCGAGCATCGCCCTCTCCAGTTTGACTTTTACAGTGTCGTAGAACTCGTTCGCAAGTCCGTCAAGGTACTGTGAGTGCGCCCTCACTTGAGTGGGGCTTATACCATCCTTATGCCACATGATAGAGTGTTCGTGGTGGTTGCTGAAACCAATCTGGGTGGAGTATCAAAGAAACAAGGTCTTGGTGATAATAATAATAATAACAATAATAATAATAATAATAATAATAACATGCGTTTGTTATATAGCACTTAACCAATTCCTATGTTAACCGACCAACACGTTTACATATCTATTACCCATTATTTCGATTTATAGCTATAGTCACTTATGTTAGGTACCCACTGCTAAACGCACATTGGTGTAGTGGTTCTAACTCTTGCCTTTCAACCAGAGAGTTGTAGGTTCAAATCTCACCAAGATGTTAATTTCCGTCAGCAAGAAAATTCGTCCTCATTGTGCTGCACTCAACCCAGTTGAGGTGAATGGGTTCCTTGCAGAACAATTTATTCCTCAAATGCCATGTGCACTGGTGTATGACGGGCTAAAGCCAGGGTAATAATAATGGAAAAGCGCCTTCAGCACTCTGCAGAATGGATTGGTGCACTAAAATAATAGCATTTATTGTTATTGTTAAACTAACCACAAGTAGTTTGTACCCTACCACTACCAAAATAGCACCTGCTGAAGTTGTGGCACAATAGTCATGTACACTCTTTTTCAGTCCTTTGTATTGTAATTAATAATATATCACTATCATTATCATCACAATTACTGCTGTTAAACCTGATACATACCTTCTGTGGAACTTTCACATCTCTGAGCTCCTCTGCTCGTTCAAACTTTGGAAAGTCAATTTCTGGTTTGAGGTTCTGGAGATCGATGTAGTCCTTGGCATTGTAGTCCTGGAGATTCTTTTTCATGTCTTTGATATGACGCACGAAGCTCACAACTTTTCCTATCTTCTCTGGTTCAGCAGAAAAGACTGCATGGTCTAGTTCTCTTTCATTCACTGCAAAAACAATGATAAATCAATGTAGTTTCGTTTGATATTATTCTAGAGGAATAAATATATTATTTTCACCCACTTGAGGATAGTTTTCTGCTCCCTTGGTATTCTTGACAGCCAGAGGAACAAATTTAGTGAGTGTTTGAGATTTCTTTAGTCTCTACTATTATGTCTACTTTTATTCTACAATGCACTTATATTATATATGGGATAAAATCGCTCGCTGAAAAACGGTCTGCTTTATTACCTCGCCCGTTTGAAAATAGCTTTCTGGGTTTTTATTTTTTATCTTTGACGGCTTCAGGAATATATTTTATTAGAGTCTTGAGAAGTACCTTTTACAATCAGTTTATTAAACTTGTCTACTACCATAGGTCGAATAATTGCTTAAGTCGAATATAAGATTCTTTAAAACAAATTACAAAGAATATATGTTGTTCACCTCTTCTAAATCAAATACTAATGCTTTGAATAAATCTAAAAAATCAAACAGATTTTGGAATCCCGATAGTTTTCACTTAGGAAGAATTATCTGTACTTCTACATATAGAATGAGAACGACAATTCCTACGAGTAAAAATCCTGACTCACATGTTGCAATATATAGCTCACACTTCTACTACTACAACTATTTCTAATGAAAAAAAAAACTCACCTGTTTGAAGACAGCTTTCTGCTCTCTTGGTGTCTTTCACAGCAAGAGGAACATATTTTACTAGAGTCTTGAGAAGTCACTTATACAATCAGTCTAACTTGTCTACTTCCATAGGTTGAAAAATTGCCCAAAATCTCAAAAATCAAACAGATTTTGGTAAACCCCAACAGATACTGCTTGAACAAGAATGTGACTGCTTCTACGACTACTACAAGTAAAAATCCTGACTCATCTGTTTCAACATAGCTTACACTTCTGCTATAATAATATAAAGCTACTACATACAACTACTACTGTTACTAAAGAAAACCAAACTAACCTGTTTGGAGATAGCTTTCTCCTCTCTTGGTATCTTTGACAGCTAGAGGAACATATTTACTGAGTGTCTTAAGAAGTCTCTTGTACATCACCAACCACTGATTCTTGGCTCTCAGTTTCTTCTGTTTGTCGTTGCTCAGAATGTCCCGAAATTGAGAACTGTCAGGAAGAAGAAAATGCAGTTTTCACCATTAGTACAACACCTGATTCCCTTTGCTTTATTGTATAATGTGAACGGCTTGTGCATTATTTTGAGCCTGGGATCCATCAAAAATATCTAGAATCCCTCTCTAAGGTGATTAGTTTACTTCATCCATCTCCAAGTTTATTTCAAATTAAATTTCTAAAATATTGATGTACAGATGACAAGGGTATTTAAGAGACAGCTAGGTTGTTTTTTGTGTTGCAACCTCCTTATCAGGTACCTCACAAATTTGTGATACAAGAACTATAGGCACATATGTACCCTGTACCCTAATTTTTAATTGATTACTCAAAGCAGATCCGAGTTGGTATTAATGGTGAACTGAATAAGTCATGCTTTTGTTACATGGACATCGCACAAAAAAGTTGACCCTCGCCTCATGAAAATTCAATTTTTTTATATATAATGCTAAAGAACTGTAGTGGCACTATACAATGCAAATGTAATAATTTATGCAGTACTTGTGCGGTACTTGTGAGGTACTTACGAGGTACAACTATAGTACTTATGAGGTACTGCAAGAACCAAATGTGTCACACTACTTGTCAATCATATATTTGATTTGCAGTTTGAAAGTAGCACTGCATGGATATACACTCACCTGATTGGCTGCAAAATGTAGAGAGGAGGTACGTTATTCTCATCCAATTTGTACCAAGTTTGTAGGGCATTCAGATCAGCATCAAACTCCTTCTCCACGGCACCTTTGTCAAAATCCTCCTGGCCTTCCACAGGAGGTAGCTTCTCCACCTCACTAGAAGACGGAAAATAGTGAGATTATTTCTTTCAAGTGAAATTAAAGTTTTAAAACAGAACTAGATGAATCCTCGACCGTGCACGGTCGAAATGTATGCCTCCGCCATCACGCAATCAGAAAGATATGTACAGCTTGTTTCTTCCATGCCACCAGAAATCAAAAACATTTTACAAATTTTGGTCACTACAACCTTTGACCCTGTGAACCCAAAATCCTCCTGGCCTTCCACAGGAGGTAGCTTCTCCACCTCACTGAATCCAAAAAAACATTCAGTTTATTTCTTTCAGGTGAAAAGCACATGGGTTACTCTTTGACAGGAGGAAATATCAGACATATTCATAGAAAGAATGTTTAGTTTTATTGCTTTTGTGAAATTGAATCTTGCAAATGGATAACGGTCATGGAGCGTATAATTGAAAGCATGGAGAGGTGAAGGACTAGGTGTAAAATTTATTCTTAACCTACAACTTAAAATGTTTCAATAATTTGATATTGGCAGTTTAACTATTTTGTGGCAATTTAATATGATCGATATACTTCTTATGCCAGGAGGTTAATTCAACACTAATTGATAGCGTGTAATGTCTAACACTAGATAAAAAGTTTGAAAAACACACGTGAATTATAAAACTGATTCAATAGGTGTTATATGAATACACCAGTTTTAAACAAGCTCTGCATTTGATTCATTAGTTTTTGTTGATAGAAAACAGTCAATTTGATTTATTGCTACGATTATTTTAGACTTGCACAGTACACTGCATAAGCAGAGTTAGTTTTAAATGTGCAACCAGGGCAAGTGTTTCACCAAGTTAAGAAATCCTTTAAGAACAACTTTAAGAATGACTGGTATCAGTTCTTGATTTGCACTGAATGCTCATAGGATTATACAACTGAAAAGCACAAGAAGTGACACCATTCATTTTTAAACCTGCCC
>BQKZ01004450.1:41334-53330 GCA_036244855.1 Temnopleurus reevesii | reverse complement strand
CAGAAGGGCACGTTTCAATGGACTCATTTTGTGTAGCATATACCCTCTGGCTCCCGTCACTTTGTGAAAACACGGACGAATTGTATATTTCCTCATCAACTGAGAGCAATAGTTTTAGATGATTATGTTCCACAAAATCGTATCAGGACATAACATAAAGCATCGAATTTGATTAAAGGCTTGATTAATTACGTTAAAATGCATAAAGACTCCATTTTATTAGACAGTATCCGGTTGAGACTAACGTCACAGTTACGTACCCTCTTCAAGTTGCTCGGTGACATAAAAAAAAAAGTACAACACTATTCTTGCCATGGTAACTTTTCTAAAGTACAATAATCTCCGCTTTGTATTTCAACAGAAAATAACAGCCCAATCTGCTGCCATCATATTTCAATTTCCCAAGAAGTATTCAACTCAAACAAAGTACACAAATTAGGAATAATATGAGCTTTCTCAATGTAGTGTAGTACTATTTTTATTGAAAAAATTTGTATTATAAACATATATATAACGAATAACCTTTACTATTTTTCAATCCTCTATAAAGTTTCGACTTTCTTAATACATTTTCACAGAGCACCTCTCGTATGATTCATTGTTTTACTGTTTGACTGAAAGTATACATGTATAATTAATTTCCAAATTAAAACTGGAAGATCAATATATGTCGGGAAACCATTACCGCCCGTAAAATGCTATCATAACTCCATTTGATATTTTTTGTTTTACTGTTCGTATATCAAAATAAATCCATTTTGAAGACCGCTGCGATATTGGCAAAATAATGCAAAAGATTTTTAAGCAAGTCGAGTATGGCGGTGTATATTCCTATGACAACCATACAAAACATGGTTGTTTTATATCATTTTTTTTGTATTATTACAAAATGAATTCCTCTTATCAATTCAATGTTCAAATTTATTTCATTTCCATTTTCATACTATAACATATGTACATGCATATATATGATTAAGAGGAAATGATGTAGTGTGTATATGATTATTCACATGTTCGTATAGAATTCTTATAAAGATAAACTCATCTTTAACATATACTGAAGAACACAATGCAATAAAACATAGAAATAAAATCAGCACCAACTTCTTTATAAATGACAATATAAAATTAGGAAAATATAACTTTTCTTCCCGGTGTACATGTCGATTCTCATCCGGCCACAAGCACTATTTCATAGGATATAAAAATATATCATAAAAAGAGTTTTAAAAATGATGTATAATGCAAATTCAAGCACTTGGAATGCAAAGACATCAATTAAATAAAAACAATCATATATTTTACGAATATTTTCAGTACATAAGAAGCTTAACCATATACATTTTCATACACTCACTTATGTTTACTTCCATGCATAATTAAACCATCGAAAATCAAATTACTGTTTTTAATTAACAATTCTTCAAAGAAAAATGGGGAAACAGGTTTCATCTTATAAAATGCGATGGCATGTTTCAGTTTGGGGTGTGACAAAGATAAGAAAATAAACAAAATTGTTGCAAAACATCCAGCCCCTCAATTATTTCGGGGCGGACCTCCCACCATCCCCGATCTCAAATACACCTGTCGCTCACCTTCTTGTAGATTTTTTTAGAGCAAAAAAAACAGAAAAACGTCAGATTTAACCTTATTAAGTCACATGACTGGCTATACCATGTATACTCAACCTGAAAATATGATAAAGGTCACTTGACCAATTGACGTAAATTTGTACTTCCCTTATAATAGTTTATTATACCTGTATAGAACCAAGAAATTGGCACAAAAAAGGCTATTGTCAATAATTGTTATTGATATTTCAGGTCCCCACTACCCAACCATTCACCAAACACAAAATTAATACATAAAATCACAATAAATCTATATTCAGTATTTTATGAAAGACAAGTAAAACTTTATTGCTTTTTAGATCGTTTTTCTCTCAACACAGAATTTTTCCACAACTCGTGAAAAAAAACTGAAATTGTAAATAATTTTACATCAAAAAACAAATTATTTTCAATCCCCACAAGTAAGTGGTATTATATTTCCCTATGAGATTACAAAACAATACTAAACAGATGGAATGATGAAGCTATGTTCTTTATCTGCCGTTTGATATTTTGTCAAGTTTACAAAAAATCTCTTTCCCCATCTCTCTCGGTCTCCCTCGGTTTCTCCCTCTCTCTCTCTCTCTCTCTCCCTCTCTCTCCTTCTCTCTCTCTGTCTCTCTCTCTCTTTCTCTCTGTCTCTCTCTTTCTCTCTGTCTTTCTCCCTTGCTGTATCGTTCTCCTTCTCTCATTCTTTCTTGTTCAATAGACAATGGCGGCCATCAAATCGAATGGCGAGCAATTAAAGCACCTATATAGAAATAATGAATATACAGTGTGACACACTTTGGATAAGTTTTTGTTATATTCAAACACAAATAATGCGGACATTACATACTTATATTTTACATGCCTTTGCATGAACAATGATTGTAGCGGGGAGAACATCAATGACTTTTTGATAAAAGGAACACTAGAGGCTTGGAAAAACTGTTGAATTCAAAGTGATCTAAAATAATAGACCATGAATGGAGATTCCTTTTTGGATGCTTTGGAAAATAGACTTTGATCAATAATCTGTACCAAAATAATTAAGATTTCAGTGTCTGTAGTATATACAAACCTACTTGCTTACTTTATCTATATAAAAGATCATTCACAAGGCATCTTTTCATGTCATTTCATGTCTCATGCTCCTAAATCGTATGCACATGGCAGCTTATATAAGGACATGTACCTGTGTATTTTACATTTCGATGAAAAGTCATCTGAAAGCCAAAACTAAAAAGGAATGACACGACCATTCTAAAAACGCAAACGTTAAAGATTTGGAGATTGACAACTCATAGAAATGGTTAAGTAACACTACAAGCTTGTACTGGCTCCAACATTGACATTTCAAAGCAATGATCCAACGTGTTAAAGCGTTGAGTGACCATTTCGAAAATGATGTCGCTCCTCCAACCATAAACTTTAATTTTAATTTTAACGTTAATCAAACATCTTGGTCTTTAGACTGGGTGGTTCTGGATGCGGTGGGATCCATTCTTGCAAGCCATGTATCGCTTGAAAGACAAAAAACATTCGTCTTCGTGATTGATGACAAATCGGATGGATCAAACTGCTTGCTTTTCGTCTGGGTCGGACTTATGAACTCCATTTGTCATAGGGACATCTCCATTTATTGGTGTCCTGAGAAAAAAATCACAAATTAAGAAAAGAATTAATCCTGAAATTTGGTGTAAATGGGAATTAGAACTGCTACATGTGCCCCTTGGCACAAAAATGTTACTTGAAAATCTTTACTGACATAAAGCTACAGTATAGGGCCATTCCTTGGCAGTGTCTTACCGGTGCCATGAGGTAACATCACAGAAAGGGTTGTAGATATTTATAAAGAAGTATCTTGATTGAAGAACAATCATGTTTATGATATTGATTCTATTATGGAGGATTGTTTTATGTTCTTTGGAAGAAATACTAAATTTCAAATGGCGCGAAAGATGTCGTTGCTAGGCATTTAATCCAGAATGTCATAAGTTAGTTCCGGAATAATTAAGTATGAGGTCAAAATGAATATGTGAATAACGGAACAGTAATTTCGAACAAAAGTGAGAGAAGATATCATAACGATAGCCACACTTTCAGCTTCTTTGCTTGCCTCTATTTTTTCATTTCTTTTGTAATATTAGTTATTTTCATTATTATTTATGACTGTATGATTTGAACTATCAAAGGAATTGAAAAATAAAATGATTTGATTTAATCCTTAACGTCAGCTCATGCATACTCCGGAGGGATAGGCATCTGTGGATTTTGTACCAAAGCACAAAAAGAAGATGAACAAATGCGTGTTTTAAATGACAAATTGATTAGAAACACTTACTTTCCAAAGTTCTCTCCATCTTCAATGGTCTCTGGTAGTTTCCTGCCCAGAGTCTCCGGGAGGAAGATGTCGAGGAACCCCGCTATCACGGTGCATGTTCCGAAGATAAGAAGCGGTGCATGCACCCAATAGTCTGCTGTGAGGAGCACCATGGGGGCTAGAATGTTCGCTATGCGTCCAGTCATCGAACAAATGCCAAGTCCGACGCTCCTGCATGGAAATTAAAGGTATAGATTTGTAACCAAAAAGTGAAAATGGCGACTCCGAATATAGAGACATATAGTTTTATTTCAAATATTTGATCTTCATTAAGATCACCTTCGAGAGAAATCTTTTTATTAGAATGGATGACCGAGTTAAAGTAATTTGGCTACATTTAAAAATTTAAGATGACATAATGAACGGCTAGTGTAAAAACTTGACGACCTTGTGGGAGAATATAATAAATAAACACGAAACATTGTATCTGCTTTAATGAACTTGGGAGTCAAGAAACATGAAAATGACTTCATTTATGTAATTATTTGGCCTAAATTCACTTTTCAGTTTTACGTATTCTGCGGATTTAACAGTTTCTAGATTTATAACGATTAAGGGGTTCCACTAAAGGTCGAATAGTGCCGACGAGTGCCAAAGACTACCAAAAAGTGCCGAAGAGTGCCAAAGACTACCAAAAGTGCCGAAGAGTGCCAAAGACTACCAAAAGTGCTGAAGAGTGCCAAAGACTACCAAACACTGCCGAAAAGTGCCAAAGACTACCAAAGACTGCCGAAGAGTGCCAAAGACTACCAAAGAGTGCCGAATAGCTACTCTTTGGTACTATTTGGCACTCTCTGGCACTCCCCGAAACTTTTCGGCACTCTTTAGATTTTAGTATGACCGGCCACAAAATTAATGTGAAACGAGCTAGTACATTCCCAGATCGAATTACGTGCATGGAAATAAATGTGTACGATATTGATAAATGAACAAACAAACATTCGGTAGCAGGACCATAATTACCTCAATGGTGTTGGGTAGAGTTCTATGGTGTAGAGATAGATAAGACCAAACGCTGCGGAGATTCCGAATTTACCAACAAAGGCTACTGCAGCTCTGTAGGGACCAGGAGCTATATAATAAGAGAGAAAACAAGGGGATAAGCAATAGATATGATTATTCTCTCATGAAATAAAACAACGACATTAATAAAAATGAACGGCTTAACATTCGATTCAATTACATTTCAATTACATTCAATTTATGCAACAATCATTGTTTGCCTGAATGGATTGCTGTTTTCCACAACAGACCGTAACCCTTGACCCCCCCCCCCCCCCCCCCCCCCCCATTTTGATATTCAAAATGAAAAGAAAGAATTGAATCGAAGAAAATATTGTTAAATTACAAAATGTAAGTTTTGTCCCTGTTTCCTCCTACTGAATAAACAGATACCCCCTTTCCACTTTCCCCTTTCAGGAAAAACAGGCCCTCTAAATTTGTGTACAGAATACTTATTTTGGGGGCAGGTACAGGACTGGTGTAACCCCAAGAAGCACACCTACCGATAAAGATGGTCAAAAGACAAGCGATCCCTCCCAACAGCATCACAAAGATGGTACTCCTTTTCCTGCCAAACCAAGGATGTTGCACGACGAATAGTGTCATTGTGTACGCTGGTATCTCAATAGCTGCAGAGACGAAGAAAGACAGATAGACATTGATGCCCAGGCTCGATGTACTAAGGTTGAATCCATGGTATACGACAGCGCACACAGACCTGTTTATTAAGAGAAAATAACTGAATATTTATTTATTTCTTATTTATTTGGCATTTTATAAGTAAAGAAGAAACAATATGAACACAACAATAGAAAAGAAAAATAATCACGACAGATTGAGAAAGAAAAAACTGACCTGAGAGAACTATACGTTTTGTATAAATGGCTGTGCATTCTAAACACACAAATATCAAATTAACATTTTCAAAGGTTGGAGGAGTTACAATCATCACGAATGGTGATTCTAAACCTTGAACATTTTAGATCAAAGACTCTAAATGATGGATCCAGCATGCTTAGAATGTTGATTTACCATTTAAGAAAGGTTGTCCCTCCTTCCAAGTTTTCAAATGTTGATTTAACATTCGTGCTTTCGAGTGATACAAATTTTGATTAACATAAAACTTATTATACTCTAATTAGTTGTAAGTCTATGGCCAAATTTGTAGCAAAGAGATACGAGTAATTGCAAAATTAATCGTAAACACAATATAAACTATTTTCGAAAAATAAAGTTGAATGCAAATCCAATGGTCCTTTGTAATGCTATTTAAATTTGAACCGACTTGCGATTGTTGTGTCCGCACAGTTGAATACACGGCGGGCGGTTCTATTGTCTGTGGCCAACTTAACTTTTCAGAAATAATTTATATCGTGTTCCTATCTCTTTAACTAACATGCCCAATATTTGACTGTTTGCATTCAAAATTCTACTGATCAAAACAAATAGTCCATTATACTTAGGATTTCTGCGACGTCTTTGCGACATACTGCTATGAACTTTATAATTACCAGTTGTACATAAGAATGAAAGTCCGCCTGCACAAGTTCCTATGACGGAATAAGTCAGTCATGTTTGGCCGACGCTCGGAGGTAATTTGGTCTTCCTTCAACTGTGAATGATAATGATAGAAAGAAAGTTATAATTGTACATTTCGTAGAAATTAATAATTCATTAAATATAGGCCCTAAGAAAAGTTATGGTACATAATGTCTGCACGCCCGGAAGACGGGTATATAGGAATTCATATCAAGTGTTTGTCATATAACAATGTAAAATATTCATCAAACTCGATGTTCTTCGATATACATACCTTTTTTATGTATTAGAAAAAACTTGACAACATTACTACGTTTCCTTTCTTTCCGCTCTCCACTTAGCGCGCAGCTGAAATTTTACACGCTTATCATCAGTAGATATGAACATATCGCCAACATACTACACACGAACTCTTGTTTTCGTTTTTTTTTTGTCTCTCTCTCTCTCTCTCTCTCTCTCTATTATCCATGTATATTCCTTTATGATTGCCTCTTCTTTCTGCTTAGTTCCATCCCTTCTGCCTCTCCTCTCATCCGTCTCTTCCTCCTCTCCCCTCCCCAGCCCCTCCTTCGACCCCCTTTTCTCTTTCGATATATATTAAACTCTAAGTATAAGCGTCTTCCTGCCCATCTGTAAACATGACAATCTAATAGAATGGATTCCAAATCTTGTCGCCCGTGTATTCAACTCGAAACAAATTTTGAATGCATATTAACCTGTTTGTCGAATGCCAAACCAAGTCACAACGAGTGTTGATTATGTTGTCAACTTTCCCTATATACCGATTTTTAAATATGTTATGTTACCTACGCAAAAAATGCAATTGGGGTTTTACCCACGAGATATTTAACGATAGGAAGGATCTATCTATGAACTAGAATGCTTAATGCTTACGCTTTTGTTGACGTCATCATCATTATCTTCGAGAAAGTTTTCCGGAAGATGGACCTTATTAACCTTGGCTGCATNGCAATATTGGCCCTAACGAGTGCAATATTCCCGGTATTTCATGAAATGAAGCCATCCAATATAATTATTATTATCTTTACATATACCAGAAGACTGGTCACTGCTTTGCGCAAGCGTAAAATTGAAGCCGTACAATATGGCTTAATATTGTACGGCTTAAAACTCCCATATAGATAATAATTAAGAATAAGGCATGCTGAGACGACATATCATAATGTTTGTTTTCAAATATGTGAGCTGTGAGAATAAAAATATTGAACACATTACAAGGACAGATCACATAATTATAGTAATAATGATAACGATAAGTGCATATATGCGTAAATTGACTGGATCGCCAATTCAGCGGTAAAAGGACATGTCATTTATGACACTGATCTTTCTTTGAGTCCAGGAAATTAAGAAAATGTAAAAATAAGCTCCTGAAGAAGAAAATACTTGATCACTTGATGATGATGGTGGTGACGCTGGTGGTGTTGATGGTGGTGGTGATGATAGCATCAGTGGTGGTGGTGGCGATGATTGCGTTAGTGCATGCTGGTGGTATTGGTACTGGTGATGGTGGTGGTGGTGGCAATGGTGGTATTGGTGGTGGAGGTGGTGGTGGTATTAGTGATGGTGGTGTTGGTGATGGTGGTGATCGTGCATTGTGGTCATATTGGTATTGATTGTGATGGTGGACATAATAGTGGTGACGGTGATAGCGGCGTTGGTGCTGGACATATTATTTATGACACTGATCTTTCTTTGATTCCAGGATATAAAGGAAATGTATAGCTCCTGAAGAAGAAAACATTTGATCACTTGATGATGATGGTGGTGGCGCTGGTGGTGTTGATGGTGGTGGCGATGGTAGCATCAGTGGTGGTGTTGGTGGTGGTGGTGGTGGTGGTGATGGTGATGGTAGCGATAGTGCATGGTGGTGGTATTGGTACTGGTGATGATGGTGGTGGCGATAGTGGTGTTAGTGGTAGTGATAATGGTGGCGATGGTAGCATCAGTGGTGGTGGTGGTGGTGGTGGTGGTGATGTTGGCGATAGTGGTATTAGTACTTTGTGATGGTGGTGGTGGTAGTAGCGATGGTGGTATTAGTGGTGGTGGTGTTGGTGGTGATAGAGCATTGTGGTCATATTGGTATTGATTGTGATGGTGGTAATAATAGTGGTGATGGTGCTGGAGATGGTGGTAATGGAGGTGGTGGTGGTGGATATGGTGATGGCGGCGTTGGGTTTGGAAGTGGTAGTCATGATGTTATGATGTTGATGATGTTGATGATGATGATCAGGAGGAGGAGGAGGAGGTAGAGGAAGAGGAAGAGGAAGAGGAGGAGGAGGAGGAGGATGAGGAGGAGCATGACAACGATGGAGGAGGAGGAGGAGGAGGAGAAGGAGGAGGAAAACGACGATAATGAAGACATTGAGGATGTGTATCCATTGTACTTACTATAAAATGATGAAAAAGAGGAATAATGGTGTGACCAATGTTATCTCAAGAATCCTCCAATCTCTGATGAGGTAAGCGATACCGGCTAGCAGCACATAGCCTATGGCATACGGAATGTTGATCAGAATCCCGGAGATGTTCCTCTTTGAGATTCCCACAAACTCGGTACCTGGATGAACAAAAATGAAGTCATACTTTTAACCCAGTCAGGACAAGAATTATTTCATTCCAATAGGCCACTTTCGTAATGTATTCAAATTTATTCACGTCAGCCCCAAATCAAACTATGTCTTTCGCTGTCAGAAAATGAGAGTACAATAGTCAGAAATCTGAATGTCACTTGCATGCATACATTAACGTTGATAGGTTGGACAAACATTGTAGCTTGACCAACCTAGCAACAACCACTGCGTGCTATCCTCATTCCTTCTATTGAAATATTATTCTATAGCAGATAAACAAATGGTTTTTCATTGTGCGTTTGACAAAGGGATGTGCATAAAATTTGAATACATTACGAAAATGGTTTATTACGTATACTGCTACCAAATTGATTCTTCATCATCATAAAGCGTGTTGAAAATTAAAAAAAAAGCCAATTTGCGCAAAACTGAGGATTTTTATAATTGTTGATGTTTATTGTTAAACATTTTAGAATTCTTAATGTTCTGCCAGTCAAAGGATTTGTGACATTTCAGCGATTTATTCATTAAAACAATTCTGTGCACCCAGTGGCAAAGCTTAGGTGACCAATCATATTTGGTGCAGATTTTTCTCTCTCTTTCTTCTGACTCATCCATTCTTAGTGCCTTCAAGTTATTCAACCAAACACAAAAATAGGTTCTATTGTCCTGATGTTTGTTTGTGGGAGCGTCGTGGTGTAGTGGTTTGGACTCTCGCCTCTTAACTAGATGGTCGGTGGTTCGAATCTCTCCCAGGGCGTTAATGTCCTTCAGCAAGAAATTTACCCATAGTGTGCTGCACTCAACCCAGGTGAGGTGAATGGCAGGAATTTATTCTTCTAAATGCAGAAGCGCCTACTTGGCAGCTATGCTATGGCCGGGTAATAATATTAGATAATTTGTCTCGCGCCTCTGAATAGGTGACTAGAGAGATGGCGTGTTTAAATGCTATATATTATTGTTATTATTATCATTATATTTCCTATGGAACCATCTGAAGTAATGAGTAAAGTGAAAATGTTTATCACATATTGGTCTGGTTGGTTAAAAGAATTTACTGGAAAGTCAATTATTTTTCAAAAAACGTTTTACAAAGCGATTCTACCATAAGACCTTAAGAATTGATAGAAAAAGTTTTGCAACAATCTACCTTAACAACATCACATTCATACGACTGACTAACATGACTAAGATATACCAGACAAAATAACCAGCTTTGCAGTTATAGCCGTACATACTTGGTTCAGTAGACAACAAGAATTTACATTTCCTTTATTCTGCGAAACATAAGAAAGAAAGCGCTGCAAGTATATTCAATGTCTTTCACAGAACACCAGCAAATGGTTTAGAGACCATGTGAAGAGTTGAATGTGATGTATTTGTCTCTATTTTCTGTCTGGTGTATTCTTAGTGCAGCCAACCATGAAATGGCGTCGCTTATTTCTCCGAATTTCTGTCCTTTGTATTCGTCTATTCGTTGTGATATAATATTAAGTATTCTTTCGATTTATGATATTTTTTTTCAAAAGTGCTTGGTTTTCTCTTTCAAAAGTTCAAGTAATGTTTTTTTTATTATTGCATCCTTTAGCTAACTCTTCAAAAGTAATAAAACATTTACAATATTAAGATTGAATTCAATCGATATCAGAATTGAAATCAAAATCGAAAAAACAAGATTGGCTCCAATAAAATCGATTTCTGAGGATTTTGTCAAATTGATCTAATTGCATTTCTTTCCAGGGTCGGAAAAATTTCATCGTAAATTAAGCAACAAAACGTCAGCATAAAAACTTATTTGCTATCACTTTCTAATTCACTGTTTATCTTTAACATAAGTCCCCTTTCTGAGTCAGAAATAAAACTGGATTGTACTTACCTAATACATAAATGCAGATATAGGAACCCATTTGAAAGATTCCTTGGACAAAACGTACGAAAGCGAAGGCCCAGTAATTGTGTACTAAGACAAGGGCATACCCAGCTATGATACGGAATATTATGCCAATCAGAAGCATTCGCTGTCTTCCAAATCTGAAAAAAAAATGATCATTGATATTTTATATAATTTGTAATAGATGAGATTTGTTCATTTAATCTTTCAATCTTACCAATGTCTCTTGAAAGAAGAGTACTCCGAAAATAATATTTGTGTAATACAGCAGCAGAAGATATCAGATCAGCTGAACACAAAAAATGAGAAAAATCGGACAAAAAAATTGAGCAACATGTTTGAAAATTTCCCAGTGATTTGCCCATTTCTTCAAATCATCAAAAATTGCTAACTTTTTTTTTTATTAGTTGTCCAATTTTCTTCGAACTTTGTTGTTTTGTTCACCATTTTTTCTACTCTTATTATTTTTTTTCTACTCTTATTTTGGGGGTAACCCCACCCCTTCTTGTTTTGTATTTAAGTATAATCATTTTATATGCTTCTGTGCGTAACCTATTAAATATGTAAAGAATGTCATTTGGAAGAAATGAATATCATTTTGAATTGAAGAAAATGGTTCTCACCGGTCTCCTAAAGCACCAAACACCGCACTGCCAACCAAGAAACCGCCATAGTAGAAGGACTGTGGGAACTGGATATATTTCGCGTCCGCACACACAAGATCCATCTAAATACAGAAAAATTATCAAGACATGAATATAGATTAATTTTTCGTCATTAAAAATTGTATCGCAGTATATCGTGAATACTGTTGATAATCATACTCAGTAATGATACAACCAAAACAGAGATTAAAGGGGAATTACACCCAGACAATAATGTACTGTCAATAAATGAAGAAAAATAAGATGAACAAACTGTGAAAATTTGAGCAAAATCGTATAATCCGTTCAAAAGTTATGAATTTTCAAAGTTATTATCTCCACCTGTGATGG
>BQKZ01004450.1:18765-29888 GCA_036244855.1 Temnopleurus reevesii | reverse complement strand
AACCCCCCCATTAACCCCCCCCCCCCTCCCACTCCTTGTTTATGTGTATTCAAGGGGTGAAGGAACTGCCCCTCCCCCTCCTTAGTAGACCGTTGCAGATGGTGGGTTGTCAGAACAAGTGGAACTCGATTGTGACACCTTGAGGGATATTTACCACGATTGGCTTTTCATACATCCTTTACTAAGGTCGCAACCCCGCCCTCCTAGATCAGCATCTTGTTCATTTTCTGGAAGAGGTATCCTTTGACAGCATCACAATCGGCATTTTCTGTTATCTGTGTGTGAAAGTACCTTTCTTTTATTGATATAAGTCAATATTTTCATAGCCAAAATCAAAACACAATATCACCTTCCGAGGACAAAAATATATCATAAAACCCTTCGTGCATTATTGGTGACGGACAACGGACAAGACCGTTTGGTATGATTTCATGAAATACAGAAACTATATAGCAGTAATATGATAACAAATACGTTTTGTTTATCTAGGGTGGCCTTCTCAGTTTGAACCTTTGTACATGTTGGACCTATATAACGAAAGACTATGAAATTCACTCTTTCCCCAAGTAGATATTTTAGATAATCACTTTTAGAGACTATTTTGTGTATTGTTTGATAATGGTTGCAATTTATTTTGAAATCCATTGGAGTTGTCTTCGTTTATCAAACTTCCCTTTTTGCATCGCATATGGAATTCTGAACACATCGACTAAGTTCACGGGCGTAGCCATTTCACCTCAATATCAAAACAAATATAAAACACGATAAATCATTAAGGATTTTTTGCCTTTTCTGGCTTAAGATGTGTATATAAAATGCATTGACAATCTTGGTATATGGCGCACCAAGTAGTGAGATAGAGTTCAAATGTTCGAGGAGAAATCTAATAGCACTGATGATGGTGGCCTTCCACATCGGACTTGAACCTTTTTTAAGGTTCCATAGTTTCGCACCATTGTTGCAGTCTCGGACGATGCTATGGTTTCAGGAAGATGGCTCTACTCCAATGTTGTTTGAATTAAGATTATTTTTCGTTTGTTCTGTGTTGTAATTTTCGACAGCAGAACGCCTGCTGTGATTTGTGAATTGACTATATAAAATAGTTGTTGATTCAAAACGAGGAAATCCTATGGTTCTGATTTGCATTTTAAAGGGAGAATTATGTGTCATGCCACCCGTTGGGAAAAGTGTTAGCTGAGTGACTAAAACATATTAGCTTATCTCCAGTGATGTGATTTAGCAATAGCTTCATATTGTGCAGAAGTTTCAAAATAGAGACTCTTGATTATGCTCTAAACCGAAGCGGAGAGTGTGAAGCTGCAAACTACATGTCTAATGTTGGTTTTGAAAAGGGTAGCTTCTATTTGTACATCCAAATGAACACAAACTAGATGCATTTTCTGTATAATCACCAACCTGTATGATGGTAAAATTACTTCTGCCATGCTCTAGCTATCATTAACAACGTATAAGTACACTAAATGTTTTGATATAAAGTTTGGCAAACCTGCATTTACTATACGGGGTGAGGAGAAACAATCTTAAGCCCCGGTCACATAGGACCCCGGAAGCAACACGATTCACCCCGACTCGTTGTTCTGTAGCAGTTAAGTGTGAATCAACAAAGAGTCGGGGTGAATCGTGTTGCTTTCGGGGTCCTATGTGACCAGGGCTTTAACATTTATCTCGATGGAATTTCCCTTCCGAGAAGCCCAAAGACACAGTCTCTGGTGTTAATTTTATGTCTACCTGGAATATCGTTAATATGGTTCGGTATAGAAAATAGAAAGAATGTGAGTTAAGCCCCAGTCACATAGGGCCCCAGAAGTAAAACGATTCAACACAACTTTTTGTTCAGAGGCAGCTATGATCTGAACAAAAAAGTTGTGTTGAATCGTGTAGCTTCCAGGGCTTTTACGTGACGTCTAAAGGCCCGGGCACACCAAACACGGCACGGCATCACGGCACGGTATTTACGCGATGTCTTCCCTGTGATTGGCCAATTGTTTGCGCGGAGGAGCGCGCTGGCCAATAACAACCAAGATCGCGCGTAAATACCGTGCCGTTATGCCGTGCCGTGTTTGGTGTGCTGGGGCCTTAATTCATCCGATAAATGTAAAAATGGGGACACAAAATCAGTTTTTGATAAGGATGGTGAATATTTCAGGATATTCTATGCCGTATAAGTTATCCAAAAAAAATGTTGAATTTTATTGGAGTCAATACAAAAGCCAAAAGGGGTGGGATATATAAACTTGTTACCCATCAGGTTAAAAAAAGCAATTCAGAAAATTTAGTCAACGCTTTGCAAGCGGTTGCAAATTAAGGCAAGGAAGTTGCACAGCTGAACTATATTGATTGATATATCGCGTCCGTATTTAAAGGGGATTGAAACCCAAAAAGTATATTTACTTATTTCAGTATTAGGTATAATATTTACCGATTTAATGGAATATTTTATTGTACAAGAAAAAACAGCATAAGGAGATAAATTTTCAGTTTCTGAGCCAAGATTTCGTCTGCTAGCAATACCCTGGGGGCTACCATTTTGTTATTTGGTACGAGAAAGTATTTTGTTATCCCCGGGTAGAACGTCTTTGGTCGAAATATAAGCTTAGAATTTGAATAAAAATATACCTTTCATGTGGTCATATATTTCAATATCTTAAAACTGGTCTGGATTTATTTTTAAAAAGAAAGTTTTGTTCATTCGAATCGTGTTTTATTGGCATGGGCGTGACGTTTTTGCGGAGTAATGACGTTTTTGCGGAGTAGAGTCCAAGTTTCCTTGTAACAAAACAAATGAAAGAAAGGAATCTGTATTATCGGTTGGCTATTTAAACCATTGTATATCACTTTCTTTAGCATTATACCATCAGATGAAGACCAGAACAAAAACAAAAATCTGCGGTACAGGGTGGCCTTTTAAAGTCATGCATTCGCATTTATATAGGGTCTTTGGCAAAACGCTACGTTTTCACCTGTATTTAAACAATAGAATACAATACCTAGAAGGCTTGCTAAATAAAGGAAATGCTGTTATGCCAGGCAAGTCCACTAAAAGCACATTTCTTTAGTATAAACAGATGAATTGAAGACTGAATTATTTTTTATAAGTCGTACTAAAATATTGGACACCTATTACGCATTTTTTTCCAACATAACGTATTTTATTTGCCAAAGATTGAACTATTTTACAGTTTAATTAATATTTCCCTTGCCATACAAAATGATATCAATGGATCACGTCGAAATATCTGTTCAGAACAAAATGGCAGCCCCCTTGTAATGTGATAGCAGACGAAGACCTGTTCTAAAATATCGGGAAATTTACACTTTTCTGAATTTATTTTAGAGCTTGATCCAGTCTGATTAGTAGTGGTATAAGATACCTTTCTTATAGGTGTATATTATCCTCTAGGATTCATTCTTCTTTAAACACCAAACCAAAAGTAGACTATTGTGTTTAAGCCCCCGGTCACATAGGGCCCCGGAAGCTATACACTATTCGACACGACTCTTTCTTATTTCACAGTTAATCAGCCTCATAATAAAGAGTCGTGTTGAATCCGGGGCCCTATGTGACCGGGGCTTAAGAAAGTATTTTGACAAACAAACTATTCCCCATCCCTCCCGAAAATAAGTATAATAAAAATGGAATGCAGACTCATAGGCTTAAGCCCGGTCACATAGGGCCCCGGAAGCAACACGATTCAACACGACTCTTTGTTCTGAGGCAGTTATCTGTGAATTAACAAAGAGCCGTGTTGACTCGTGTTGCTTCCGGGCCTCTATGTGACCGGGGCCTTAGGAAGAAAAAAACCCCATTAATTTGGTGCAATGGAAAGTGAATTGGGTGAAACATTGAGGTTTTGGCACTAAGCCCCTGTCACATAGAGGTCAGGAAGCAACACGATTTAACACGACTCTTTGTTAATTCACAGTTAACTGCCTAAGAATAAAGAGTCGGGGTGAATCGTGTTACTTCCGGGGCCCTATGTGACCATGGCTTTAGTGTGAAACCTATCTAAGACTCCTCATCATAAGGTTTCTGATGAATGACAAAAGTCAATGCACTGCTAGCTATCAGATGCACACAAAAGAAATTCTCTGTCGCATATCTGCTCAGAGAATTAAGCTAGTTTCTTTTGCGTTTATGAAGCGATTGTGAAGGCTTGAATGAAGTTGTTTACTTTGTCCAAGTCCGTTGCCCCTTTTGCTCACAGTGATGGATTGCATACGGGAGTGGTGTTCATGGACCAAACCAGGGACATTCGATAATGGACATTTATCTCATAGTTAATAATTTTACCAGCATTTGACTTCCAATGTCGTCGAAACATTCTTTTGATAGTTGTCTACTTTGATCTGATGATGATCACCGCCATGTAGGTGATGGGTCGAAACAAACAGCTTGTTAACATAATTGATTAAACAAACTCTATGCACAGAAGCCAATACATCAATTAATTACTGCAAATTTAATGTGCAGCTTTTGCTTAGGATCTGGACATTTAGTTTCAAGTGTTTTATTTTGAAAAAAAAAATCATCTTTCAAGAAAAAAAATCTATATTGTAATAAATTTGTTATCATTTATAAATCCTATTTATTTGGCGTAAATATTCAGGGTTGGATGGTAGCCCAATTTTCCTCAAATTTTCATTGTTTGATTATCTGATTTTTCTTTATTCAATGAGAGCACACTAATTCCAGAGGTAATTGGCCCCATTTAATGATTGGATATACTGAAGTATTTTCGCTTTGTGTTCTACCGGAGGAAGTGTCAGTGGTTGGCTTAAGGGCCGAGTTCAGGGTTAAAAAAATATTACTGTCATTCATTTGGCGATCTATTTTCTTTTTTTTTGGGGGGGGGGCTGAAATTGTGTGTTTGTTAGTTTCATTTAGTTCATTTTCAATGAGATGCTTTAGAAGAAAACTTTTAGATAATAACCAATAATCTGCCAGACTTTCTCTTTCGAACAAAATGAGCAAAGTTGAATTGACTTACTTCGTGGGTGTAATTGAAAATTAGACTCATAGGCCTATCGGGCATACAATACGCATGCACTTACTGAATCATTCATCTGCAACATCCCCAAAGTTTCCAAACGCATTTCTTATACGATTTGAACTAGTTTCCAATACAAGAGAATCTGATTAAAAATACCTCTCTTTACACAATCATGAAGCACTTCATTGTGACTGAGGCCCCCTCTTACACTCGTCATGAGTGAGTTATTTTGAATGGACTAACCAATGCAATGCACCCATCATGCTCCTTATTAACCTTTAATAGAAAGAAGAATAGAAACAGCTCTCAGACTGGAGGACGAGGCCTCTATTGGAGCCACGTCCGCAATTTGGACGAGCATCCAAGCGGGGCGAGGGATCCGCCGGGGAATGGGGCGTAAGACCTATATTGATTCCAAGTAAAAATGATGCACATAGATTAAAGGTGTGGTCACAGCGGCCGAGCGGAGTTGTAGCGGTCCTTCAGCGGTAGGGATTTAGTCTGCCAGGACAGACCCTAGGCGTTTGGTGTGTGCATTCGCAGACCCTGTCTCACGCTCTACGCATGCACACACCGAAAGCCTAGGGTATGTCCTTGCAGACTATATCCGTATACCGCTAAAGGACCGCTATAACTCCGCTCGGCCGGTGTGACCACACCTTAAAATTATTTTGATGCACATCTACCGATGCTTATTCCGTGTTGAGCCGGGGATTTCGGGTGTGATACGGCACACAGACTGTTGTCCTGATCTACTGTCCAGATTCCCGTAACAGAAAAGATGCAATCAGTCTTACTATAAATATTAATCGTAAGTCTATGACAAAGCATGTATCATAAAGATACGATTCATTTTCATTCAATCGCATCTGGTTTATGTTGCAGGCCCCAGGTCGTACTCTACTGCATTTAAAAAAAATAAAATTGAATATACTGTTTTAACTGGAGACCCTGTATAACAGGAAATTTTTTTTACTTATTATTAGATAATAAGTTTAGTTATCAAATCATTACTAAAGTTTACGTGACTGTTTTCTTACGGGTATTTGATGTGGATTGGGCAAAATTTATGCGATTATCATTTACAACTTATATTTTTGCTATCAGGACTATCAATATCCTTATAATTTCCACCATGATCATTGTCATCATCATCATCATCATCATCATCATCAGCACAAGTGTAATTGCTGTAATCACTTTTCCAAATTCCGGTCAGGTCAGGAAAACCTTGGAACGAGCTCAGGTTCGGAAACTTTTTTTAGGGGGGGGGGGGCGATGATCAACCCCCTTCCATCGCTATCCCCCTTTTTCCCACTTCCCCCCCCCCCCAAAAAAAAAAAACACCCCGTTCGTGTGGGCCTATAGCCTGGAGTCCCTAGGGTTTTAATTGATGTTCCAAATCAAAATGAAACAGATTAAATAAAGGTTTGGAAAATTAATCGTCAGATCCAGCCCTTTTTTTGCCTCCAGTCGAATTTAAATCCGAATTTGCTCTGATTATTTATCCAAAATGTAAAAAAAAAACCCTTATGTTTAACCTGGTATGAGCTTTGTAGCAAAATGAATCAATGCGGGCCAATGTTATGACCCAGAAATTCGAGAGTATGACATTAAACTCAATTGACATGATCATTTTCATAACTTTTTCGAAGAAAAATTACATTCAAATATGAAATCGGATTCGAGTACGGATTTTAGTCCGGGCATATACGTCTTTGAGTGGGTTAAGGGAAGATTTACGTACATTAACGTACTCGAAAACTGAAACCTAAGCTATTTAATCCAAGTATTTTAATAGATTCTCATCATACAATACAACTCACCGTGCACCAATGATTGGAGCTGCCCATCGCGAAAACTTGAATAAGAGTTCCCCATGATGCTGTTGTCGCCACAAGACAGACTAAAAAGTACAACCATTTCTGGTAGGGACCAAATTCCCCAAGAATGTGCAGGATATCGTCAAATTTCATCCTTGATTAAAAACGCTTTCCCTCAAATAATCCGACGAACTAGTCAATTGAAAGTTGGAGTGTACACTGTCAGACGGTCGATCAGTTTATCCTAGTTAAAAGGATTCATGAATGAGGCAGTTACGTTTCTAGGCTTCACTGAATCCATCCATTTGTCACATTGTACAGACGCAACGACGTGGATGCATAGTTTACCAAAAACTCGCAACGAAACACTATGAATATAATAAAAAAAGAGTCACTATGGACAAACGATACGACTCACATTCAGCTAAACACACTTTGTTCTAGACAAAATAAAAGTCAATAGAAATTTCCTCTCCCTATTGTTGAGCAGGTGTTGTATGTATATAACAACGTTCAAAGAACTGGGACTTTGGAATGATTTGAAAAGTGGAACGGGGGTGTGTGTATTGTCCTTTAATACAATCCCATTTTAACACAATATTAATTGAAAATTGTATCGGAGCTGGAACCCCAGGCCCATCCCCCCTTTTGCGGTCCCTTTAGAACTTGCAGAAATATACGAACCAAATAAAATCTACGAAAGAACCTTAATCTTGAACTAGCAGTAAACTGATTTTGCTTTCATAGCAAATGTGATGTGAAAATGTGAAAGGTTGGATAAGAGCTGGGTTTATTTTGTCTTCTCTGCTTTGTCGATCAGGTTCATAGTGAATTTGTTGAGAGAATAGACAGGTTTAGATATTTAATTGCAAAAGTTATACCTTTTCTACACGTAAGGGTTGTTCTTGACAACAACAAATGCCAAGGGTTGCCGACAAAGTAAAAGTAATATAGCGTACTTGATTCTAAGAATTGCGATTCACTAGTTACGAATAAAACGAGAGTATAAGCAATACCACGTTAATCCGTTGGTTGGCAAGATGTGTGCAAATGTATGAAGCTGTAGTGAAGTCGCCTAATACGGAGCTTTAGCTAACAGTACGGTATGGCAATCAGGACGTTATTTCTCAAGCGCGGGAGTCTAGCGGGCGTTCTCAACCTTAGCGGCCCGCTAGATTATCCCGCGCTTAGGAAATAACGTCCTGATCGACCCTACCGTACTGTTAGCTAAAGCTCCGTATTATCTAAAAATAAGTCGGGATTCATTCGTTAATGACAATGATAATGCAATTTATATAGCGCACGTAACTCCACTCAACTGAGTGCTCAAGGCGCTTTCACGATGAATTCCTTAACATTATAACAATCAGTGTCATTGTCATATCAAAAACTTGATTTTTTTATTCCCAAATTATCAATAAACCAATTTCAGTGGAGGATCCAGGCGGGGGCGCAGGGGACGCACACCCCTCTATAATTTTTCTCACATGTGTTTTTTTTTTCGTCGCAGTGCTGCGATGTTGCATATTTCGATTTAAATAGTCCATCAGCCTATTACAATAATTGTGATTGTGCATAAATATGATTAAGCAGTCCATCAATGTACTATGACAGACGACAAACCTTCCTTCACGATGTAAATCATTATCGTAGCGAGTTCAAGATTATACGGCTCCACATATAGTTTGTAATAGGGGCATCCTACTCTGCGCCCGGACGCTTATCTGACATTGACATAGGCGATGTACTACATGCGCCCGGTGAAATGAAGCATTTTTCCTGAATCTCGCCAACTGCGTGTAAAGTGAATGTGATGCAGAGAAGGGCGCCAAATATTTTGGAGTGCAAAATGAGAGGGGTGTATGCCATCAAAATTGACACTGTTCTTCCTTTCTTAGCCAAATTTTGCCGATATTTTTCCATGCATACTCTTTAGAATATTCTAGGCGGGTGCGTAGGGGACGCGCGCCCCTTATGATTTATTTTCTTAAAGTGCTCTTAAAATGCGATTTTGGCAGATGATTTTTTTTCAAGTCGGACTCCCTACTGTGGGAGAGGGCATACCTCTTCCCACACCCTCCCCCCACTTAGACATGATGCAAGAAGCTTATTCATTTGAGAAGTTCTCTTAGAATACGATTACAGCACATTAAATGTTCAAAAGTCCCTCCCGTGGGACGGGGCATATCCCCTCCCACCCCCCCCCCCCCCCCAGGCTGTTCACCTGAAATGTTGCACAGTAATAACTTATGATAGATAACAGAACGATTGTTTTACATTCAAGCTAGACATTTATTGATACCGTTAANGCTCCGCTCCATCGCCGATGGGGCGCGCTCCATGTGTCAAATCCTGGATCCGCCACTGCATTTGGAATTCATTCGTTATTTCTTGATCAATTCGCTAACATAATAGCGACTGAAAAACACCTTTATCATCAACTCCCTTAAAGAAATTGATTGAAAGACTCAGAGACCGACTATGAGAAGAACTCAGCTATAACTGTTCGGGCAGCTAAACTTGCTAAATCGGCTTCATCAGTGTTTATTGAAACTAAAGGAGCTAAATCCTCCTTTGTGTCATTAGCCATGTCTACACTTAAAGCCGAAGCCTTGAGGTTTCAGTAACTATACGACAGTTCTCCGGAAGCTGAACGTAAGAACTCGCCTAGCTGCCTTGTCTAGTACGAGAAAGCGAGAAGGCGACTTGTATAACCTAGCCTTCGCGCTGCTCGTATAAACTTCCATAGGACTGTCGGAATTTCTGTAAATATATATTTTTTGTTTTCAGTGTGAACCCAACTTCTCAAAAGCATGCTACTGACCCCCCCCCCCCCCCCCCCATGCTAAATTCGTAAATAACGAGTGAATACGACACTTCTAGAACAGTAGGCATATCTATATTTTAACAAGCCATTATATATCCCAGTTTGGAAATTTGAAAGACCTGCGCCTCGAACCCAATAAAACAACAACAGCATCCTCATTATTGTGCAATATATTGCACGCGAAATGAAACATGACAACTTTTGTGCATAACGCTTTTGACACTAATTTGAAGTATAAAATTGTTACTCCTCAGTGGCTAGCGAGCAAACAAAGCGAGGGAAATATACTCGATCCTAAACATCTAAGAAAAACTTAAGATGCAACTTTGCACCCTTTTTTTTTGAGGGGGGGGGGATGCAATGATGTACCAATATATCTAAAAAGTATTAAAACAAAATAACGTGACCATGATGACAGGATTGCATTCCCAGTCAGATGTACCAAAAAGAGATATGTATGGTTATTAGGAGATCATTAATTTTTCTTCCATGTGTGTTCAATTATGAATAGCATATTAGATTATGCTGATTTTTACACACAAGTGTGTTAGAAAGTTGATAAACATTTGCCTTCATTTTCTGCTACTTTCAATTAGGGGGAAATACATTTTTCTGTTGTGTTTACATGGAAAGGGATATCCTGAGAAAGAAAATTTCATTATCTTCAAGTAAGGTTGTTGTTTTTTCATCCATTTATTCATTTATGCATTTCTTTATTTCATTTCCAACAAAATACAAATCAATACAGTATAACAATCAGAAAGTAAATGCTACATTATTTAAGAGTTGACCTGTGTGAGTGCGAGATTTAACACAATAGAATTAATTGAGGCGTATAAAGAAAAGACATCTATTTTAGCCATGATTGTAAGACTTTTTTTGTAAGAAGTTATACAATTTGCTTTTAATATTGTTTAGCTTTTCTTGTTTGTCCTGATTTCTCGTTGACTGTCTCGACTATAATAGCTTTTCACATCATGATGTTATTCCTATTCAGCCGCTAAGGTGTCTTCCTATTCAAATATAATTTTCATCACATGTCTATTCATCTTCTTTCAATCTGACGTGCTTCTCTTTCTAGATGTGTTCATTCATTGCATCCTTATAAGTTTAACCCTTCAATTCAGCTCATTCATGTCATTACTTCAGCTCATTCAGTTACATTCCCAGAAACCTTTTGTCATCTTATCTCTCGTCTCTTCAAGGTTCTCTTAAGTAGGGTTCACACTGAGAGCCGAAACTGTTTCAGAAACTACGATGATGATGATGATGATGATGATGATGATGATGATGATGAGCGGGTTTACTTATATATTCAAATTTATGTGGGTTTCTTGCCAACAAATGTAATTACGTGGTATTCTTTAAACCGTTTGATAACAATAACACTACAATACTTGGAATCCAGTTTGCATACATTACTTGTTACTATGTAGGGCAAGCCTCGGGCAAGCTTTAGAG
>BQKZ01004449.1:58112-68190 GCA_036244855.1 Temnopleurus reevesii | reverse complement strand
GGGTAATAATAACTTTATGTTATGCAGGGCCCGCTGGAAGAAAAGCTAACATACATAATGGGGTTACCCTGGATAAATAAGACATTATTTTTTTACCGTTATGGAGACATCGTTTTATAGCTTTTAAACTCGCCAACATTCATGCATGGCAGGGCCGGATCTAGCTTTTTCCCAAGAGGGGATTTTGGATGACAAGGTAGACATCCGCGAGTGAGCGGAGCGACCGAGCCCGAGCTTACGAAGCGTTCGAGGGGGAAGCGTGTTGGAGGGGGGTATCCCTCTCATACAATATAGATTTTTTTTTAATTATAAGGGTTACCAGCGGTCGATATTAAGCATACTTTTATGTTCTTATATTGTCATTTTCTTTAATTGGTAGCCCAGGGGGGTTGAACCCCTACCCCCGTAGATCCGCCACTACATGGGAGCATGGTACGAAACATCTGAGCGCTCCGTAGAGTGCATTAGTAATAAGTTTTGTGGTTCGCCTTTCTCACAAAAAAAAGTGCAATATTGAACCAAAAAAAAAGTGACCCCAGTGTTGCATTTGTTTGCATCTTTAAGCCCCGGTCACATAGGACCCCGGAAGCAACACGATTCACCCCGACTCTTTCTTAATTCACAGTTAACTGCCCCAGAACAACGGGTCGGGGTGAATCGTGTTGCTTACGGGGTCCTATGTGACCGGGGCATTAGCCGGTTTAGCTGCTGATGATTCAGCCGATGGTTTCCAGTCTTACACGACACCCTGACTATTTTCCCGTCAGTTTTTGTTCTCCTTATCTGTCTGTTGCGGCGAGAAAAAAAAACCCGTTTGTTCACTGTATAAGCAAGGAATTATCATGGGAAGAACTACTACTAGTGATAATTTCTTGGTATAAGCCTGAATAGGGTACAAGATCTACGCAAGTCGCACAAAATCATTTGAAAACTCTTCAAACTGTCAAAGGGACCGCGGAACNTGGGAAATTTTGCATTTTCACTCAACATTTGAATGATCTAACTTGTCATGAAATTTAGTTTGAATCACATACTAGACAAAATCAATACATTCCAGAAAGAGAAAGGGAGAGAGAGATAGAGAGGAAGGAGAGAGATATATATATATATATATAGAGAGAGAGAGAGAGGGTGAGAGAGGAGAGGGAAAGAGAGAAAGAGAAGAGAGAGAGAGACGGAGAGGGAAAGAGAGGGAGAGAGAGAGAAGGAGAGAGAAGGATGGAAAGGGAAGAGAGAGAGTGAGAAGGAAAGGAAAGAGGAGGGAGATAGAGAGAGAGAGGGAGAGAGAGAGAGAGAGAGAGAGAGAGAGAGAGAGAGAGAGATAGGAGGAATCGGAGCAGATGTGGATGGTCGCACCCCAATTGTTATGATTGTAGGCCTTTGTCAAACGGCAAATATTAAAGACATTGTCACACATTCAGATTTTGTTATAAAAAAAATCAAATTAAGATGTGTGACCTATGTTATTACATTCAGATTGATGACAAAATAACATAGATTGCAAAAAGGAAGGAAGTTATTCAGGCACTATGGAGATATCAATGAAAATTGAATAAAGTGTACTACTGCCGCTTATATCCCTACACAGTGAATTTTGGCTTTTGTAAAGCACTAAACGTTGGTTTCGAAGCCCAATATTTTCACACTTTAGTTTATGTACACCTTCAACCATTTAGGAAGCTTTTAGAATGTGGCAGTTAAGTATTCTTTGCAACGAGAACAATGTTTTACATTGCCTTTAATTCATAAATTCATACGAATTTATTCAAAGATAAAACATTTTGTGCACATATAGAATGTATTTTCGAGAAATATCTTAAAAATGGAAATTCGAACCAGTTTATTGCACTTTATGAATGAAACACTATCAGGAATGGTATGTATAACAACCGAAAAGGGGGGCATTCCTGCACCCCTCGACCAGTCCACAGGGGTGCAGCGCTGATGAATTGGTGTGACATCTCCCGTCGAGATGACGTGTTACGTGGAGGAGGCGGGCATTAATGATGGGAGAAGAAGGGAGATCCCGTATCCCGTTGCACTTGAACTTGCAGGTTGCGTTATGGGTCATTTCAGAAAGATAATGCTTCTTGTCACATCCTCGTAAGTCATCGCTGCCTCTGATTGACAGTCATCCACTTCGCTGCTTAGCATCTCGTTGTCGTCCTCGCTGCGGTTGAGTCGCCTCTCCAATGGTTACCAAATGTGGCTATATCACTCCATTTCCGCTCTAAATGGAGTGATATTTCACTCGTATCTGAGTATTGCGATGTCGTCTTTGTTGCTGGAGTCACCACTCCAATTGTGACCCAATGTGATCGTATCACTCCATTTTGGCTCTAAGATGAGTGATATTTCACTCGTATCTGAGTGAGGTTAAGGTTTGCCCACTCTTTCTCTGTTGATTTTCACTCGATTCCCAAGTTCACTTGGAAATAGATTGCGTCTCATTTATAAATGTTATATCATATAAGTTGAGGGTTATGCAATTTTTAATTAAAAAAGACCACTGTTCCAACCGGAAGAGAGTGAGATTTAATAGCAAAGAATGAGTAAGCTTTATCCTCGATTGGAAACGAGTGAAACATCACTCCTTTTAGAGTGAAGATGTTCACCGTTTGAAAAGCGGTGATGAATTTACGCGATTATATTTAGCTTCTTATCATCTTTGCTTATCATATTTTAACTCAATTGTTCCTCCAACACCGCCACATTATAATACCGTGGACAAGATTGAAGGAATCATTTTTATTTTAAATTAAGGATTGTTGTATTTAGCGGATTTAAACAACATTTGCCTTATCGCCAACATGGATTAATATTGATTGAGAGCGCGTTTCTGAGATCCTTAGAAACACAGGCATACTCAGAGAGGAATCGAACCCATGACCTGATATGGACAGGTGTCTTACCACTGGACCACAGAGGAGCACTGATATAAACTTTTAGATTAGCATTCCGTTTTTAAGGAGAAATGTGTGACAGCAAGAGTGCTCCGTCTTAGTTTCGAACCCCTGACCTGCCGATTGGCGTCAGTGACTCAAAGGACCCAATGACCTACTCTTATTCGTCGTCGTCTTCGTCATTTCTTCGTGGTTACTATCCATGCAGTAGCCATCATCATCGCCATCGTCACAATTTCTTAATTGCCTTCATAATATTATGGAATTCATTTTCGTTGATTAATTATCGGGACTGCATATTGCTATTTACATTGATTTACGAGATACATGCAGGAAGACATTTCATCTAAAAATTATTAACGTATTTTATTCTTGTTTATCTTTTTATTGGGATGTAAATTTTCCATAGAAGGTGCAGGTATATTTAAACGTATAGTTTTGGGAAAGATGGCGCTTCAGATATTTAACTACTTTGCGAGCTTCAGCACGAACATTACCATAATTCAGTTTTATACAAACTAGAGCATGTTCATAGTTTGTTTGAATAAAAATCGACCCAGAATTAGCTTAATTATCGCGAAACAAAAATGACGACACGCCCTGTAGTTATATGTGTTCAGTACCACTGCAATTGCAATAAATGATTGTTCAGGTTTGCCTATGATCGTGCATATTTCACTTGAGAATATAAAGAGATAAACTCGCCCAAATCAACCAGACAGATCGTTGGCACACATCAATCCAAAACGAAGCTGACATAGTCATAATGGAAGGAATGTCATGTTTTGGAGAAAAGGGTGTCTATTCTTTATTTTCTTTGCGATTTTGGTAACCCGGCCAAGGAATTACCTGGGGCCAATTGCACGAAATAGTCTTAGCTATCCTTTTCACGCTAAGGCGTCTTAAGTTCTTGTACCATCCTCTTAATATAGTCGTATCGACGCTAATGTCTATGTTACGAGGGTGCTACAAGAAGTCAAGACGTCTTAGCAAGAAGAGGATAGCTAAGACCATTTCGAGCAAACGGCCCCTGTTCTACAAAATAACAGTGAGGTCACTGCACTTTGATATTGAAAGGTGAGAGGCTGCAATTCAACTGCACACTTTCTTATCATCGGGATTTTTACAATTTAACAGAGGAAAAATTTCCTCAAGAACTGGATGATGCTAACTTCATAACAGTAAAATTTGATTTTAAATGAGGTACAGGTTGCTGAAAATCTACTTAAGTTAAGGTTTATTTTGTTTGGTCAGGCATCGTGGTGTAGTGGTTCTGACTCTCGCCTTTCAGGCAGAAGTCCGCGGTTCGAGTCCTACCCATGGTCTTAATTTCCTTCAGCAAGAAATTCATCCCCACTGTGCTGCACTCAACCCAGGTGAAAATGGGTACCTGGCAGGAATTTATCCTTTGGAATGCTTGAGCTCCTAACTGGCTTGCTCGGCAGTTATAGCCAGGGTAATAATATGGTACCCAGTATCAAGCGCAGTAGAGTATATGCATATAGTGATTGCGCTATATAAATGGACCTATTATTATTATTATCATTATCAGGAATACAAAATTTAATCTCGACGATTGGTATTATAAGACCAAACAATAAATAAAATTGCAAGCTGCGTAATCGAAGCCTCGTCCTTACCAGTATTACACTTCATCATATAAATAAACATTTACACCTGGTTTAGCTTCCACTAAAGTAACGAAAAATTATAATTGCTCTTCATAATCAATGGTTGTTATTCCCTGACAAAATTAAAACTCGTGGGTTATTGTTATTCGAACAATCGCTAGGCCATTTTGAATCGTCAATATTGACCTGGTCATTATTTATGATGCATTATAATCATTATTCATTCTTCCTTAAACAAGGAGACAATGAATACATTGAATTAAGAAAAGGAATGAAAACATAGAAAACACTGCGATTGGATAATTTCTTTTCACCCTGCTCAATACAGTTGCTTAAAAGGCTGTTATATGAAATTCAATAGATATAATAACGCCACGATATCGATTCTATCGAGTCATTATTTGCTTAATTTCATTTATTTGCTGATTATGCTGATAGGCATTTTTTTAAGATCTGATAATTGTCTCATTGGGGAAAAAGTTTATATTTCGGGAGGAGGTTAATAATCATCGTGTATAGCTCCAAGTACCGTAACGTCACGTGGTATGAAAATGTAAAGACCTTGATTACGAAAGATATTGGCCCACGCAGTCGGAACATCACCACCACCACCATCAACAACAACAACAACAGCAACAACCTAAATGAAATGAGGGGATGTGCTTTCACAATGTGACGGTGGGTGAGCGAGGCATTAGTTGGAAAACTTTTTTGTCTGCATTCATGTGAGTGAAAAATCATTGGGGACATCAGCCTTCGCGTGGTTAACTTTAATTTTAAGGAGAACCCATTTCGCGCCACCCCGTGCACTGCCCTTAGCTCACTGGTAGAGAAGTTGCGGATGCCGTGTCTTCTTTTTGTTTTTGGAAGAGCATCTTCTTTTTCTTCGGAGAATCAAGTTCACGGCAATTAGTGATGGTGAGTTTTATTATTGATTATGATGATGATATTATATTTTCTGTGTTATATTATGTATTTGTACTTTATGTTTTGACAGGGCTCTCTTGAAAAGCAGGCCATGTGGCTTGAACGAGACCACACTGTCTTTTAAAGAAAACTTGAATGAATAAATAAATAAATGAATATCAAATTTACCCAGGGTAGCCACTTAGATAGCTCTTATTCCAGCTGGTTATGCAAAACACAAATCTATCATTACCCTTCTCCTTTCTAGCAAGAGAGGAAGCTTGTCCCATTTTTTGAAGTCTTTTGGTATGACTTGACTGAGGTTCGGACCCAAGATTTCCAGTTCAAGAAACAAAAGTTCATGGGGCAAAGGTTTTATAAATCCATTAATTTTTTTTACTAAAAAAACAATCATCTGAAATGCATTTTCCACTTTGTTTTTCTTAATTGAGAGTTAATCAATTGTCTCACGATGTGCAATCGTAGAACGTTAATATTTCTTGTTTATGCAATAAATCGGGCATGCTATATATATCACTTTCTCTCTAAAAATAAAACTTATGAAATGTATGTACTTGCATTCTCACTATTTTCGATTCAATGTATACATGTAGTTGTAATTCATATCATTTTTTTTTTCAATCGTTTTCTTATGCATGCAAGTTGTGATGTTAAATAGGATGAGAGGACACCTTTAAAATGTACATGTATAGTTGCAATCAAATCATTTCTATTCAATATTCCGTTCAAGCGTGGATTTTTTTATGCATGTTGTGATCATGACCTGGATGAGAGAACAATTTTGGAATGTAGTTATAATCTGATTACTTTGTACCAAATACATAATTATATATTACTCTCTTTCTAATAGTTTTAAAGAATGTATCTAGTCAGTTTCAGCCTGATCTCTTTCGATTAAATTGTATGCTTAAGAAAAAAAATGTTTGGTTGTCCTCAACGCTGAAAATGGCCGGATTTGTAATAAAACTTTCATTCAGTAGAATTATAAAATAAAACACGAGATATACAACATTTTTTTTTAGATATCCTTTGGCTTTTCAATCATTTTAAGTGTTATGCTCCACGTTGATTTTGTTATGGCACAATGTGGCCTTTTTATGATGACGATGTTGACCATGGTGATTAGAATGTTCCCCAAACCTTTGATATATGTTATTTTCCATTTTTCCTTCTATTCGCATATCAATGCCACGCAAACGGTATATATTCTTGGTGATTTTGTACGACAATTGGAAATATTTCAATGCCTCTCTATGCATTGATAAAATTAATTCAACAAATTTTTAGGGTGCTCTTTCGGTTCTCAAATTTGCTAAAGGTCTTTATCAATATGACATATTTTTTTAATTTATGGTGTGAACAAAAATCATTGAAAGAATTTGATAAAGTTCCTATAATGATGGGAATAAAATACTGCTTGAAATTAATTAATCAAACGAACTGATTTTTGACGAAATCGCTTTGCTATGTCATCCTATGAATGATGTTCTCATGAGATACAGTTTAATTTTGAAATTATGGTTACATTCATCATATCATCTCCATAGCAAACAACCGAAGTTTCGACCTGCATTTTAAACCAATTTTTCTGAGAAATATGCGTGCTGCGATAAGGTTTGGGTGTGGTGAAGTAGAAAACGACTTCTTGCTTTAGATGGTCATATTTTCAAATAACTTTGATGTCAAAGAAGATTTTACCCGCAAAAAAATCCTTCTACAACAGCAGGAGAAAAATCAGGTGAAAAAGCAACTAATAATAAAGAAAGTTATTAATGTTTTAATATTTACAGAAATGTGGCAATTGATGACATCATATACGGTATATGATATAGGTGCACAACTTTCCATTCATTTTTTTCATATAAATGTTATAAAATGTTACTTTTTCCCCAAAAATATGATTTCCTCAAATCTTTAACTATATTATATCTTCACGATAGATTCCCCTATTTGCAAGTTTACAGACTTAGTATCTTTCGGGATAAAAGAAAATTCTGGTTAGTAGTGCACCCATCATGCCCATGATGTCATCAAATTAGCAACGTGTCTGAACATTTTCACTGATTTGCTAATTTTTCCAAATGTTTCAAAATGTAAAATTGTTGTTATTACTTGTTTGATTTTCTTCACACATTTTTGTTCTGCTCACCAATTTTTCTGCTCCTTAAAAAACCCACATTATTTCTGGGCAGACTCTTCTCTAATAATAAGAACATGATCTACTTTTAGATCTCCCCCCTAGCGGAGATCCGTATATCCTTAGCATAGTTTGAATTCCCCCCATTTTACCATGTTTTGTGAAAGTGCTTCGATTCACCATAAAATGAGAAAGGATCAGTAAGAATGAAAAAAAAAGATAAGGAGGGGAGTGATTAGAAAAAAAGGGAAAATATAAGCTGTTAATCTCCATTTTAAGTGATAATAGAGGAATGCGTGAAAACAGTTAACAGTTAACAATAAGAATATGATCTACTTTTATATCTCCCCCCTAGCGGAGATCCGTATATCCTTAGCATAGTTTGAAATCCCCCCATTTTACCATGTTTTGTGAAAATGCTTCGATTCACCATAAAATGAGAAAGGATCAGTAAGAATGAAAAAAAAGATAAGGAGGGGAGGGATTAGAAAAAAAAGGGAAAATATAAGCTGTTAATCTCCATTTTAAGTGATAATAGAGGAATGCGTGAAAACAGTTAACGTAGCCATTTTAATAAACTCGAACGGTTTTGATTCGGTGATTTTAAGTTCGCATTTAGCGAATTTCAATCTTTCTTGTGCAACTTTGATCATTCAATTGAATCAATACCCTGAATACGGTAGTTTCAAGGACGAATTGGAGTAGCTAGGGGTTTGTGAAGAAAATAGTGCCTTCCACACCTTGTCCCCACCTATATGGTACAATCAGAGAATAGGAAATTAGGGAGCTGCCACTGGTACAATAGCATAACCCTTTAGGGTGGAGATATGCACCCTTTAGCACGGAAATATACACCCTTGGGTTGGATGTATGCACCATAGGCATTCGCGCAGCCGAATGGGGGTGGCTTTGGGGGGCGACAGCCCCCTGGGTCAGAGCTATAGGGGGCAATTTTGAGGTAAAAAGGGCGCAAAATGGGGGAAGGGCGTGCCAAATTTTAGTCACTGATGACTTTTTTTTTTTTAATACTTTTAGCAAAAAACGGGAGGGGGCGCAAAATTTATAATTAGTTGAGCCGCCCCCGGTCTTCAAATTCTGGTTATGTGCACACTTGATAGTTTGGAGATAATGTTCCCTTATAGGATGGAAATTTCCACGTTTCTTCAGAGTGCATAACGTATCTCAACCCTAAAGGTTGCTGATATTGTACAAACGGCTGTATCCCTAAGGGTGCAAAACTGCACCCTAATTTATATATGTAGTTCGGCATTTGTTTCAAGTGGAATCGTCACCAGCGCTTTATTATCTGATTATCATCACTAAATGCCAATTTACACCATAGCATTTTTAGCCCGCGTCGCCCCAGCGTTTTTAACAATTAAAACGCTCCTCGGATGCATAAAGACGCAGCTCATACGGTGAATGACGTTTGGCTTACGCTACTTTGATGCAAGCCGAATGTCGGTCTACCGTCTGATTAGCGTATTCTGTGCGTTCGGGGATCGTTTTTAATTTTCAGATACGGGGGATCGACGCAGTCTAAAAAGGCTAAAACGTAAATCGATCTTGAAAGATATGAAGTAGGGGAGCCCGAGGCAAATAATAATAATAATAATAATGGTGGCTACTTGTATAGCGCACAGGTCCACCTTATCGGTGCTCATGGCGCTGAAAGCTTTACACTCACTATTACCCGGCTCTAGCTAGCTAGTCCTATCTTGTCCTAGAGAAGGCGCCTTGGCGAGTTGAGCAACTCACCAGCTCGCCATCATGCTGCACGTGTAAGCTTCCGTGTTTTTTCTCAATTCGTCAGCATTCGTCTGCCTCAATTCCGTCTAGGTGTGAGGGTGGGAGGGGGGTATGACTACCACCAGCGATCAACACTAATGTATCAGTCGAAATTTGATTGCGAATATTTGTGATTTATGTATTATTACTCTTATCATAAGACTGCAATTATTTTGTAAACATGTAATTAGCTTTTTTTTTTAAGAGGGTGACCTTTTGAAGCGAATATAGTGAAAACGTTGTCCGTAAAATAATACGATAGTCTTGTATCACAAATAAGGACGATGGCCTATTGTATAGCGAGGGTCACCGCCTCAGCTAGGCGTTCATGGCGCTTAAGTGCAGCATTAGTGTAATATTTTATAAATTATTGCACCATTACGAAAAAAAATACAATATCTAGACCGCACGCCACTAATTGTGTCAGGTGACCACTATGTTTTGTCATGTTACCCCGTACCAAAAATTTTTAAATTATAAAAAAAAATGATATAAAATCAATGGTGCATATCTGGGCTTTTCTTTTCACATGTATACATAGAGGAACTATTGCTTGTTCTGACATGCCCCATGGGATCTCGAGATTTGATTTCAGTATAATTTTAGGGGAGCTTTTTCACCCTTATGCAAAACCTCATCTCTCATGGTGTTTTGAGCAAATCTACTGATAGTCTACGCCTCAGACCTATTAG
>BQKZ01004449.1:24994-40218 GCA_036244855.1 Temnopleurus reevesii | reverse complement strand
CTCAATGGAAGCTTGTTCCCGAACAATCAATTATTGTTCCCCCTCCCTGAGCATTTGAATTCATGAGCTGGAAAGGATCAATTCTCCAGATGTGGCGCCCTCAAGTTTTCAAGCCGGATCCTCTTTTATTATTAGATTAATCTTAGATCATTGTTTTCTGAATTGGGTTTGATCCAGGAAACTGCTACTGGACGATCAAATGAAATTATAATGACTAGACCCGCGGCCATTACAATCACTTTGATATGTAACTAGAAGATTATATAGATTATATGTTTAACATGATTGAATACTTATGAGTATTCCAGGGTCGTTATTCGTAAATCTTTTCGCAGAGGTACGCACGACTCTACGAACGACTGGTGACTATATTTCAAGTGCGATATAGAGCCAGTGGTTATCATTGGATGCAGAAAAGGGTTACCAGTCAATCGTAGAATCGTGTGTACCTCTATATGAACAGTTTTATGAAACGCGACCCCGATCTAGCACTAGCAGCGGAATATTTGTGTGAAAAAAGCTAGATTTTTTTTCAATGGGGTATTTAATTCGCTTTATGAATTGGTAACATCGACTTCGAAATATGTAAACATGGTAAAATTACAGTGTTGTAGATGTAGCAGAGTGGTGTTAAAGGTTTTGACGCAAATTTTGACGTCAATTGTGAAAAAAGGTGAAAATTATGTCCTCGCTGGGGGTATAGGGTAATCTGTTCTGTCATCGATTGAAAATAATCATCTGTTTTTTTCTTACGCCCGCCTTGACATCCCCCTCCCCCCGTCTCGCCGTCTCATAACACCTGTACTCCGAGCTACATTTTGTTAAAATCAGTTGAAAAGCCATGTCTATCTGTTACTTCTCCATTATAGTCTTGGAAATGATGGCGCTCTTTAATATCTGCAGATTATGCGCGCCAGACAGTCACCTTTGTAAGTTTTGGCATTGGCTTTAAAAAAAAAAAGTGTCATCCGTCTAAAATTCCTGATGGTGAAAAATTAAACGTGTGGCCTCGTCTATGTTAGCCTTGAGAGGGCGCTAGGGAAAATGTGTTGATGAAAGATAATTGGTCTTCTGTTAATTCTAACAATTAAAGCAAAGAAATGTGAAATATTCTAGTGCGTGGAATATTCTATGAATATTCATTCACAAAATATGTAACTATCAAAAAATGTGAACTGACTTCAAACTCTGCGTAATTCATTTAGCACAACAAAACAAATTATCGCAGTATCAAACCAAAATACATGTTAGTGCAACCAAAATGAACCAAAATTACCATCATTCGTGTTCAATGTTAATCTAGTTTTCAATGTCTCTAAACATTTCATAACCATCTTAATTAGATGTCCGATATTCACAATTTGTTTTGTTATATTAATTTATTTTTATTTCAACGTTGAGAAGGCCATCTTTTTCATGTGGAATGACAGAACTTGCCCATTATGTTGGAAACCATTTGGACTTTTCTGCCTAATAATCCATTACTCATTCTTTAAGCTATTATCCATAATTTTCTTTTATTGCAATCTTCGTTATTTTTATGCTTAGGTTTCTGAAAAGTTTTCAATATTGTCGTTTTTAACATTGAACATGTATTCAAAGCAATTTAGCACTCACAATCCATTTGAAATTCGTAAAAGAAGAGTATACCCCGAAATTATATTTGTGTAACAGGAGCAGAATAATGAGATGCATAGAACAAGAAGATATGAGGTACACAGGTGTCCATTTATTATATTCATATCAATGTTTAACATGTTACTTTTCCCCCCCAAAAAATATGATTTACTCGTAACTTTAACTGTAGGATATATTCATAATAGCAATTTAGATCCCCTATTTGCAAGTCTACCATGTCTACAGCAACAATAAAAAACCTTTCTGTGGAAATAATGCATTTTGCACCATGAATATGAAAAAATTATGCAGTGCTAGTGCACCCATGACGTCATCAAATAGGCAAAGTTTCTGGAAATTTTCACCGATTTGTCATTTTTTTTCAAATCATGAACAATTCATCACTTTTTTTTACTTGTCCGATTTTCTCCAAACTTTTTTTTTTAGCTCACCACATTTTTCTGCTTATGTTGAAAAAAAAAAGATGTTTTGGGGAAGACTCTCCTTTTGATGAATACCATTTCAAATCAAATCAAATAAAATCAAGGCAAATGACGATTATATTGAATAGGTACTATTATATTCTTGTGTTTTTGCAGGACCCCAGTCAAGAACCCTATCCGGACCCCAATCCGAATTCTACAACGGTAGAGCTGTATGAAACCAAGCCATGTAATCGCATCATCCATCAATTAGATATGACCAGAACGTAAGTACAATTCATCTTTTTTTTTACAATTCATTTTATTCTAATTAGATATGATTTAATTTATTGTCCAGGTCCTTGCTTAATCTATTTTGGTTTGCTTGAATAATTCGCTAAAAACAATGGTATTATATATTTATAATATATATGTATAGATTTATGTCTTTCTTTATACGAAAATAATAATGAAATAATGAATATAATGAATAATGAAATGCCCGCGAGAAAGCTGTCACTAAATAAAAACAGAATAATAATTAGTGACGAACATGGTTTTAATCTTTACACTAACCTTCGCAGTAAACATGGTAAACAAACCTGGAAAAAGGAAGAAATGAGACTGGGTGAGTGATGGACGGGGGACAAAATAAAGGGAAAATGAGAGGCGGAGCAACGTACATTGCAGCGCGGCGCCATTCCTTTATAATCTTAATTAGATAGTAACATACTCGTGATAGAGAGACACTGATGTATGCTCCTTTGTAGCCGTCATGGTCAGTCACATGCTTTATTCATCTCTTCTTTCTGAGTGAAAGAGAAAACAAATTAAATTCACCGTTCAGCTCAAATCCAGATGGGGAGTTAGAGTTTAATTAAACACACAAAAAGAAGCGCGTGGAACATGCTCTCTCTACTTTCAAAGAAATTGATGTAGTTTCTTCTTATTCTACTAGAATCACTTGGAAATCAATTGCTATTTTGCTACAGCATTCAAAATGTATATCGCTCTAAAGACAACGCACACAAAGCTCCGGGTCCGAATTGATTGATGATAGCTAAAAAAAAAAAGAGCTTAGATTTCATGTCCAGATTTCGGCCAATATAGGGCAGTGACCTAAGATATATCGATTATCACCACACACTTAGAAAAAAGGGTGCACAAAGGGAGCATAGAAATGATGCAATATGCGGTAAAACTGGAAAAGGTGCAATATTGTACCCTTTTGATGTATAAGTTCATCAAAAAGGTACATAAAGGTTGCAAACTACTGAAAGAGGAGCAGTATTGTACCTCTCGATAGTACAAATCGGACAGTGTGGCACGATTGGAAAAGCTAGAATCAAGCAATTCCTCATCTTCAAGGGTGCATGATCAACATTTCTTTTTTTTTTCTTTTCTTTTTTTTTCTTTTTTTTTAAATTACTTATTTTGAAAATTACAAAAGGAACGATTTGCCTTTCTCGAAAAGAGAAATATTAACAACTAACAAAAAAATGCATTGTAATTTTTTTTTAATTTCGTATATCAATGCAGAAAATAATTCTTTCGTCGGGTAAATCATGTACGTTACAGATTCATATATACATCCAAGTTTTGATTATCTGAATAGTAAGACTGATTACCGAACGGACAGAAATTTTGCAGATGCTGTGTAAGGGAAAGCACGCGAAAGCAAACCCAATCGTTATGAGATGCAGCGTAACTGATACCCTCCATGGACGTTTAATTAATTCGATTTTAGCATCAAACGTCACCTAAGTACGGTCTTGATATTCATAACTTTAATAATCTGCGTCAAGATTTAATTTCATCTCCATACTTTGCATCACGTCATTGTTGTCCAAACTATTTGCCTCTTATTATGGTAATCTGATAAGCAGCATTAGTATTTAAAGCGACACGCTCCCTCCCTTTCACTTCTAAACACTCTCAAGAGCGTTTGGTAAATGATGCGATTATTTGGGTAACAAACATTATATCGGGATGGGGGAGGAGGACGGCGCGTGGAACGCGGGAAAGTTCATTCGTGTTTACTGGACGCGGGGAGAGGGTGGTCTTTGATCGAGAGCAAATAGGGGGAGCTCCTCCCGGAGGATTCTATCACCCGTTGGCATCGTTACCAGGTATCGGAGCGCCTTCAAGAGCCCAACATCCACTTCTGATACCAGCCTCGGACGACATCCCCATCAACACCAGTATTTAGATTCGCAGACGTTTTCTTTTCACGTGGATTTGCACTCGGAAAACACTTGGAGGAGATGGTATGAAAGGATATGATAGACGCGAGAGGAATTGATTACTTTCAAGATGGTATTATTCGCAGAAGAATTTATTTATTGTTGGAGTTCTTGGAGGTTATAAGAACAAATCAAACACTGGAAACGGTATAATCAGCAATATGACTCGAACGGAAGCAAGGATGAATATTTTCAAGATTGCAATACGACGGATTATCTATTCTGTTCATGTTTTCTCTGCTTGAGATCTAATTTAAGATATTCAATGAAGAAACACATCTTAAGAAGTTTTTGTTAAAAGATGACGAGAAGAGGAAGTATCTACGAGTTGGAGCATCTTCTTGGAAGAAAGTGGTCTGTTCTTAAGCGGAGAGTGAGCAGGTAAGATGAACTCCAAGAGATGGGGGGGGGGGAGAGATATGGATGGACAAGAAACTATTTGGAGAAATAGTTGTGGATAGAGAAATAGTTGGGGAGGGAGTAGCAGTCGTTAGAGGATGACTTCATGAAAAAAAATAGTTGAAGTGAAAGTGATCAATTACGGTAATAATGTGAAAGATTGAAAAATGGAAATGGAAGGAAAGTGAGCAACGAGAGAAGAATTTAGGAATTAGTAAACGTTATGTTAAAAGACCGAAGAATTGAGGGAAATACGAGCCCCCCCCCAAAAAAAAAAAAAAAAAAAAGAAGAAGAAGAAGAAGATGAAGAAGATGCGCGAAGGGTGATATGTGACGGTAGGATGTAAGATGGCTGGAGAGGGGTAGAAGAGATGGGAGGAGATAAACGGATGAAATGTTTTAGACAGAAGATAGAGAGAGAGGGAGAGAGAGAGAGAGAGAGAGAGAGAGAGAGAGAGAGAGAGAGAGCAAGAGAGAGAGAAATAAGCGAGAAAGAGAAAAAAAAGACGAACACGAAAACTTTTATAAGGAAAATAAGTTTTACACAGACTTTTTAAAAATGAATGATTTATATTATTAAATCAATGATATTGATTGGAATAAGGAGAAATGGAAAAATACAATGTTTTGATTGGAGCAAATTACTTTTTGCAAGGGGATATTGACTTTTGCTAATATCAATGTAAAGATGCAAATATGCAATACCCGACATACCGTAGCTAAATGCGTTATACATTTCATCAATGGGGCCAATTCTAAATGGTCAAATGAAAGTAGATTACAGTGTCCATCACTCTCCCTTTCTGCCATGTATCAAAGTGAGATCAAATGCGTTGCCTGAGGGTTTCACCTTGTTGCTGCTATTACCACACCTGTATCGCTTTTCCCTCACTCGTAAGCATGTTTAAGGACTTTCTGCGCATAGAATATCGACGATCTTTATTCCTTTGACGTGAAAGGTTTGCCGATAGAATAGAAAGAGAAAATGCTTTCGGAAATGCAGGTTACGCAATGTTACATAAAGGATGAAAAACAGCTTTTTACCAAATTAAAAGACAAAACGATACAATACAAATACGGATATTCGCCATTTAGCAATCAAACGTTATTCAGATAAATAGCTAATGATATATTTTACCGTCAAATCATCTTCATGTAATGCTCAAGTTATAAACATTTCTGTTTTTGAAATGAAAATCGAAATAAGAAAATAAAAATATCGAATACCACTTTAAATGTGTAGATCAGTTTTGGAAGAGATGCCGCTTCATCAGTAATAAATATATTACTGCAACTACTTTATCAGCTGCAGTAATATATTTCACCATAATACAGTTTTTCAGTAACAAATTAGACCATGTTTGTGTGAACAAAATCGATCCAAATTATAATGATTACGCCGTGCATCTTTTTTTTTCTTCACTACGCCTCTTAGAGCCACATTATCGCGGAGATTGAGATCACCTGTTATTTTTGCATTTGGGCATGAATTTCAAATCTATCGGCGAATCTACCACTTCAAAGGACTTATGATCGCGGATAGTCCATGTCTATAGAAAGTCCATGGTCTAACATCACAGTTCGGCAGGTGAGAGGGATCGATGTAATGCGTACTGCTCGGTGATTGATCATTATTGATTACGTCACATCACTTAAGAGGCGATATTGAGATCGAGTGGGTTAACACACGGGTGATGTTAAGCCCCGGTCACATAGGGCCCCAGAAGCAACACGATTCATCACGACTCTTTGTTCTGAGGCAGTTAACTGTGAATTCACAAAGAGTCGTGTTGAATCTTGTTGCTTCCAGGGCTCTATGTGACCGGGGCATTAAGAGGGGATGTTGAAATCGAGTGGGTTAACACACGGATGATGTTAAGAAGTGAAGAGGTCGGAAACATAAACAAGGCTTTCAAATGCACTTCGCTTTATTTACAGAATGACGTCATAATCTTCCGCAAACATCTGCGCCCTGTGAATTATTTGTTACGTTTGGTTTGTGATTTCTTATTACTTTTATTTTGCGTGTAGATATATGTCTTTTTTGTGTTTTTATTATTGTTTTATTACAATATGGTGATGTTAAGAGATGAAGAGATCGGAAACATAACAAGGCTTTCAAATGCACTTCGCTTTATTTACACCATGACGTCATAATCTTCTGCGAGCATCTGCTTCTTATGAATTATTTCTTATGTTTGGTTTGTGTTTTCTTATTACATGAATTTTGCGTGTAAATATATGTCTTTTCATGTTTTCATTATTGTGTTACTGTTACAATATGGTAATTTTTAGAAGTGAAGAGGTCGGGAAAATAACAAGCCTTTCAAATGCACTTCGCTTTATTTACACCATGACGTCATAATCTTTCATGAGCAACTGCGGCTAATGAATTATTTCTTACATTTGGTTTATTTTTCTTACTACGTGTAAATACGTCTTTTCATGTTTTCATTATCAAGTTATTATTGCAATATCTGAAATCTGAAACATAACAAGGCGTACAAATGCACTTCGCTTTATTTACACAATGACGTCATAATCTCCCGCGAACATCTGCGCATTGTGAATTATTTGTTACGTTTGGTTTGTGATATCTTATCACATGTATTTTGCGTGTGAATATGTCTTTTTATGTCTTCATTATTATGTTATTATTATAATGTGGTAATGATAAGAAGTGAAGAGATCGGAAAAATAACAAGGCTTTCAAATGACCTTTAATTTATTTACAGAATGACGTCATGATCTTTCACGAGCATCTGCAGCTGATGAATTATTTCTTATGTTTTGTGTTTTCTTATTACATGTATATTGCGTGTAAATATATGTCTTTTTATGTTTTCATTATTGTTTTATTTATTACAATATGATAATGTTAAGAAATGAAGAAATCGAAACAAACAAAGGCTTTCAAATGCACTTCGCTTTATTTATAGAATGACGTCATAATCTTTTACCAGCATCTGCAGCTAATGAATTATTACTTATGTTTGGTTTGTGTTTTTAAGTATTTTTCATGGAATTATGTATTTTTGTGTTTTTATAATTAGCTTATTATTACAATACGGTAATGTTAAGAAATGAAGAAATCGAAACAAACAAAGGCTTTTAAATGCACTTCGCTTTATTTATAGAATGACGTCATAATCTTTCACGAGCATCTGCAGCTAATGAATTATTTCTTATGTTTTGTGTTTTCTTATTACATGTATATTGCATGTAAATATATGTATTTTTTGTGTTTTTATTATTGTTTTATTACAATATGATAATGTTAAGAAATGAAGAGGTCGGAACCATCAACACGGCTTTCAAATGCACTTCGCTTTATTTACAGAATGACGTCATAATCTTTCACGAACATCTGCGGCTAATGAATTATTTCTTACGTTTGGTTTGTTTTTCTTACTTCGTGTCAATACGTCTTTTTATGTTTTCATTATTAAGTTATTAGTACAATATTGTAATGTTAAGAAGTGAAGAAATCTGAAACATAACAAGGCGTTCAAATGCACTTCGCTTTATTTACAGAATGACGCCATAATCTTTCACAAGCATCTGCGTCTTATTAATTATTTCTTATGTTTGGTTTGTGTTTTGTCTTTACATATATATTTTCGTGTAATTATGTCTTTTTGTGTTTTCATTATTGTTTTATCATTACATTACGGGTGATGTTAAGAAGAGGTCGGAAACATAAACATGGCTTTCAAATGCACTTCGCTTTATTTAGAGAATGACGTCATAATCTTCCGCGAGCATCTGCGGCTAATGAATTATTTCTCATGTTTAAATTGTGTTTTCTTATTAATTAGAATAAACACAGCATTTGTCATTTTTGTGAAGTACGATTTATCCAGTGAGGCTATTCCGAGAGAAAGAGGTGCTCATGACATGCATTTTACTTTGAATATGTCCGTTTTATGTTTTTATAATTATGTTTGTTTTCTCTTTTTTATGAAATTCAAACGAAGGAATATTGGTCGGGAAGTCGAGCACAGTACATATCGAATCATTTTCCCTACTTTTATAAAGCAAGAAATATATATTTTCGAATACTAGAGATAATGGTAATGTGATATAAATTCGAGCTCTATTATTTCTCATTTACACTGACGTACTCTAATAACTGTTCGAACAATAAGAATTTCTAGTGGTTATGATCATTGTAAATTTGTATAATATCTGTGTCTTGGGCAATAAAGAGATGGAAAACGGCAATAGAAAAATAAAAGCCTTCTTCTAAAAATTATATATCTCTCTTTCTATCTGATTTAAAATGATTTATCATTAATAACGTAGTCAATTTGTATATTTTATTTTGAAAAGGGGAAGGTTACTTTTCCTTTTAAGGAAAATCTTCCTTGGAATTATAATGCTCACGGTTAATGAATAAATGAACAAACTGCAATGTGAAAATCAAAAGTTATGAATCTCCAGAGTTTTAATGATGTCCTCTTATGGTGATCCTTGAATTGGCAACTTCAGTAGAATCTTTGCACACGTTAAACAAAAAATGTATGATTTAGAATAAAGGGTTCAACATTATTTTAAAAATACACGCATAACTGATAAAGTTATGCATGCTATGACGAAAGCGAACAAAAAAGCAACAAAATCTGTCGAATTTTCTCACAAAAAAAAGGAAAATTTGAAATATGGTATACACAGAACGGATGGCGACTTGTCACAACATGACGTCACATATTACGTCAAAATTCCGACCCGACGAATTCCCATCAACCAGAAGAATCATGATATCATTTAGACTTTGAAAATTGATACATTTTCAACGGATTGTCAGATTTTTCTAATATTTTCACAGTTTATTCATCTGATTCTTCTTCATCCATTAAGATCACGGTAATCCCACGGGAGGGTTTCCCCGTTAATTACGAGAAGTAGAACGTGATACTTATTTCTAATTGCCACTGAAATCAGAGCTGGCTAATACGTGACAATGCGCTTGCGACGTCAAGATAACGGCAATAAAAAAAGAAACTATATCAATTTACTCTACTATGAAGAAATAAAAACCATTATTGAAGAGCCAGCAACAAGTAATGCTTTCTTCCATTCATTCATTCACGTTTGCACACTTCGATCTTGACCCAAAGCGTCAGTGTGTAGTTGAACGTTTCCATATTCACTAATTCTGTTTTTTTCCAACGAACATGAACTGTGAGCAAGAGAGACAGCAGAATTGGACAACGTAAACTACTCCATTCAAGACAAGAAAGAAAGTAGCTGTCCTGTTCATTCACTGAACATGTGCGACACCTGTTTGATATTTCCTCTCAGAATAAGAAAGAAGGGCATAGCTAGTGCAAATCTACCTATTATGAATGCTTGAATCAAAGTTGTTTAAGTTGTCAAAATTCTTTGTCCTTTCTGCTCATTGTGACGACAATTGCATGTACATATATTGTGACAAATTACAATGTATAACATAATAAACTGAAGGGTAAGTATAAGGTTATGAAGTATTTGAAATAAAAAGAGAACAGACGAAGGGACATGTTAAAACGTATGACTTATAAGATCACCTCCCGAAATTTCCCCAGAACCATTTCTAACGCCCCAGTCACACAATAGCCCGGAAGCAACACGATTGAACACGACTCTTTGTTACGTTCACAGATTACTGCCTCCGAACAAAGAGTCGTGTTGAATCGTGTTGCTTCTTTGCTCCTGTGTGACAGTTTTCTAGCTAATTCTTTTTTTCATCAATTATTATTATTATTTGTTATTACTATTAATTGTTTTTCTTATTTTAGGCAAGAGAGAGACGAGAAATGGCTCGCCAAGCTGGAGAAACGATTCAACGCCATTGCAGGAGATGATAATCAGATCGACTTGGAGGAGTTTAAAAGTGCTCTTAACGTTAAGAAGGTAAACATATTCCCTACATATAATTATTCTTGATGTTAATCCATTTAGACTACTGAATTTTGTAATTCCGATGGACATTGTGCAGTGACTATACTCGGTTCCAGATTTCAGATAGTTAAAATGTTTGCTTTTTAGGCCAAATCACAACTTTGAGTGTATAGCAAACGTTTGCAAAGCGTTCATGCAATTTAAAAGACGCTCCATGAACGCCGAAATCAGGAGGAAAAACGCCTATCTGACGCTAACTCGTGCGTACGTCGAGCACGAGCCAAACACATTCAACGGCGGCCAAGCGTCTTTTATCCGTGTTTCTGTGTTTATTGATCGTATTTTAAATTTTGTGAATGTTGGACAAACGTGGGTTATAAACAAATTGGTATGATCGAGTCTTAAAATGTGACTGAGCGACAATGGATTTATCGCTGTGTATCTCAATTTTGAGATATTATCTGATTATGTTTGTAGTGGTGTTATAATTGCTTTTCAAAAGAATTGTTTTCGTTCTTTGAAGTTACAAACAGCTAGATAAACGCCATTATTGATCCGGCTGATCATCATTATGAGCGTAAATGGGGTTGATATAGATATAGCAGAAGCCAGGAAAGTGATAATGGCAGTATTTTCCAAACTCTTGCGTCACGTAAATCCTGCATGTATCATTCCGGATTAAAAAAAAACATTATGTGGGCTATAGATTAGGTGCAATTCGCTTTCAGGATAAACTAACAATTTCGTTACCGAAGGATCTTTATATTTTCACAACGACAATTCGCAATCAAACTTTATCATGAACATGACTAAACATTAATGGATTTAGAACAGGTGTAAATGTTTCGGTCGGAAAGGTAATTAATCCTTAGGAATTAAATGAAATACATAAAATATGAGGCAATTTATCGATTCGCATGCACTTTCCTGCGAGAAAACGTAGACAAACAAAAGTACACATGATTACAGCAACACAAAAAGACATTATTGAATATTAAAGAGATAAGGCAAATTGAAATGCGAGCAAAGTGAGGCCGTTTTTGTACTGTTTGTGCTTTGATCGGTGCGCTAGACAGAATTTGGCATAAAGTCATCGGTGTTTTCACTAATCAATGGACATATGTTTTCAATAATGCAAAGGGCATGAAACGGTCACTTCTTAAAAAAAAACCATGATTTTCCAATTTGTTGCTGTGTTTATCTTCATGCAAAACTGTTCCGCGGCTATAGGCCGACTCACACTTTTGCGATTTTAGCGCTGCCCAGCATCTTGAAAAAATAAAAACCGTTCCCTGAGCGCACAAATACGGGGTCAGACGATAGGCTGATGTTCGCAAAAAAGCAAAATGTGTGAGTCGGCCGGAGCGTGGGTTTTTGAGAACACGGACGTTGTTATCCGAACTCGTTGCTTTTTTAATCAAAGCATCGAAGTACAATATTTCTGTTTAATAGACATAATAGATGAAAGTATACTGAATACCAGCGAACCGGGGATCAATGAATTTACAAACTTAAGCACAACATAATTAGTTCATTATTTTTGTTGAATCCATACACGTATTATTCAATTATGACCCGATTATGCCCGGATAAAATTGCTCCAGCTTTGTTTTTATTTTCATTTTTTTTTAAATTAAATCTAATAACATTTCTCAAATGCTGAAAAATAACGTTTAACCTTGTTTTGTACATGTAGGAATCAGTGTTTTGATTTGTTTATTAGACATTCACAAGGCTTGGTCTGTTTATCTTGAGTAAATTAAACTGACAGTCCAACTGACATCCATAAGCGCTGGCGGGAGGTGTGCTTAATTGTTTATGTGTGTTTGTGAGGGGGGGGGGATTATGATGATAATAATAATGATAATGATAATAAGAATAATAATGAACATGTGAATGATAATCATACTACTATAGTCCTCAAGGAGGACAAGCATTTTCTTCTCATTATTGTGATGAAAATTTGTAAAAGAGGTCGTACTTTTTTCACATTTCGTCCAATTTTCCAGAAAAAAAAGAAAATTTTATCTCTTTAAGGTCGGTCTATTTACCTCAACATTTTTTTTCAAATTCCCTAGCAAAATTCCTGAGGTACTTTTACAATGCCATCGGCAAAGAAAATCAAATTGATTATGTCTTCTCATAAAGTGACTTAAACGAAGGTGAAGGAAAACGACGCATCTCATCCGCAACACATCCTCAGGAGCATTCAAAATGAAACGTCCCTTTAAAGTTTCTTGTACAGTGATCGATTTTCTTCCTCAATATTTATGAAGCAAATAGACCAGCATGTTTCAGTGAAAGAAACCATCGCTTCCTGATAGCCGGACGTCCTAACCAAGAAGACACGTTATCAAATATTAATAAGAAGTAAGCAGAAAGCCGAACAATGATGCATCTAGTGACGTAGGGCACCTGACATAGGTCACGTGGGGTGATGACGTAACAGGAGGGAGACTGTATGATGAACTTCAGTATGTCGCCAAGAACGGATATGGAAAGTGTCATCAAAATCGAATTATTTATATAAATTTCTCAGATTTCAATAGGAAAGTAATGACTAGAGTAATTTTCGAATATATCCAATGGTTTTTATGAGAATACAGTAAGGAGATGGGGGTGGCTTTGGGGCCAAATGGCCCATCATCCGATTAGGCGTAATGGGGCGAAAATGGAGCTAAAAAGTGACACTGTTTTTTTTTCTTAAGGGGCAGAAACTTGTTTAAAGATCATTTCATTTTTTTAGAAGGGAGGGGGCAGGCTTGTTCGGGCTTTTTATTGGTACGCCACGTAGAGGAGCATTTATTGAAAGCTTTTTTTTCTTTTGCTCGTGAGCTGTCGGGGGATCCTCTTAGGCGCCAATATGGCTTGATTGACAAAACTTTGGAGCATCACTGGTTTGGTGATAGTTCTTTACATTTTTATTCATATTATCAAGCTGTGGTTATAATTTCACCAGCATAAATAGTTCTATTCTACATGTTATAAAACAGAGAATATACACAATATACACTCACTTGTAATACCACGATGATAATAATTCTATTTTATCATCATCCTCATTATTCCAGTAATCTGGTAATCCAGAATCATGCGAACATAATTGCTTGGTTAACTTCGTCGGCTCTTTCATTCACATTAAGGATGGCCTCCATATCTCGAACAGCAATAACATAAAGAGTAACACAGTAAATGTTTATTAAGCTGGTAGCAAGACATATGATTGACAGTTTCAACAATAGGGCTAGTGATAAAGATATATNGTGTCAATGGGAAAGTAGAGAATATAGTGGGGTTTTTTTTCAATCAGAACAAAATGTTGGCTGTACATGTCAATGACGTTCAAATGAATAAATTCCAAATTCCAATCTATCCCATGATTTTCATGTCCTGAGCATGATGGGGATGGAGTGACTGTGGGTCCAAAGGGCCCCTCCCCGTAGTAAACGTAATGAGGGCGAAATGAGGCTCAAAAGTGACGCAAACATTTCTTAAAGACCATTTTCTTTTTTTTGAGAGAGAGAGAGGGGGGAGGAGGCGGGCTTGTTCGGGCTTTTCAAAATGTATAAAAAATGATTTTTTTTTCTCTCTTTTGCTCGTGAGCTGCTGGTCGATTGCTCTTAGGCGCTCACTGGGCTTGGTTGGCAAACTTTTGGCGTTCTAATGGTTTGATGATTGTTCTTTACCTTATTATTCATATTATCAAGCTGTTGTTATAATTTCACCATAAAAACTATATGTTCTATTGGACATGTTATAAAACACAAAATTAACAAATCAACATACATCATAATGTTATGGTAAAGAAAGAAGGACGCTCACTTGTAACATCGCGAGGACGTTAATCTATTTTATCATCATCCTCATTAATCCAATAATCCAGTATAATGCGAGCATAATTGTTGGTCAACGCCGTCGGCTCTTTCACTCACGGTGAGAATGGCTTCCATATCTATAACAGCAATAACATAAAGATTAACACAAGGGTGACGTTATGATAGTAAATGTTTATGAAGCTGGTTGCAAGTCAGATGATTGACAGTTTCAACAATAGGGCTAGTGATAAAGATATATAGTTTTAAGATGGTGTGACCGCATTATGTTATGGGATAAACATCGCATATCTAGAATATGCTTGAGATAAAGTTCTCAATGATCCTCCACCGTCAAGGGCGGAGAAAGAAAGAGATGAATCATTGGGGGGGGGGGGGGGGGGGGGGGGGCTCGACCTTTGGCGCCCATGATGGGCTGAGCTGGGTTGACAAGCAAAAAAAAGAGAATGTCTTCACCTGAAATCTGGCGCCCCTTTCGGCGATTTTCCTTCTGTTAACTCCAAAATTTGCGCCCCCAAATCCCCCTCCCCCTCCCACGGTGCAAGTATTGAGATACAGGGGTGATCTTACGGCATATATCATTTAAAGTTTGGTATTTACGCAATAAGAGCGCAATACAAGAAGAAGATGAGGAAAATGCCTGGGCCGACATCAACGTCTCCAGGGGCAACTCATGACCGGGGCTTGACTAATCAAGATGGATTAGAACTGTCAAACAGCTTGTCCCTCAGATCCCCGCCCCCTAAAGTTGCAAGGATATGTGTATGCATGCGCAAACCCTAGGGGTGCTATGGGGGCGCTAGCCCCCCCCCCCCCCCCCCCCCCCC
>BQKZ01004449.1:1628-15633 GCA_036244855.1 Temnopleurus reevesii | reverse complement strand
ACAAAAAAAAATATGTTCAGTGACGTCATAGTCAAAATGCATCGCTGTAATGCAATGCACATGGATTATATTTCCCTCCCTTGGGAACCAATGAATAGCTAAGTAAGGTAATTAAATGGTTTTAATAAACGCATTGATTTATTTTTTACGGAGTATCAATATCAGCGTGAACATCTTAATAGCCGAAGCTGACATAAACATTTATTTTCATAACACATTACACTTTGATGGGGCGGAGAGCATTGTCCTTGGGGAGTTAAAAAAATCCATCGATTGCGCGATAAATCTGCATGCCTAATCTAGTTTGGGGGCAACAATTAAATCTGGCCATATGCTAAGTTGGATAAGTGGATGATTGTAAATGCACTCAAATGTCATTACGAACACCTTTTTAGCGGACGCGTCATGAATATTCATGGGTTATATTGGATTAGGGTATCACTGTACTGTCGAACTCGAATTGGAATTGCTCTTTTGGGGGTTTACATTGCGAGTGGTGAACCAGGAAAGTACTAGCATCGATTGATTAATGCATCGTTAACATAAAGCACCACATTAATGCAACACAGAGATTCTTCATTTCTTTTACTACCAGTAATACTTTTGCTTATATTCTGGCTTTACTAAGTCAATGAATAAAATATTGTACATTCATATAGCTTTTAAAATTTACAAAATGAACACCTATTTAGATCTTGAAATTTATGCAAAGGCATTTGTATTAACATAATTAAAAAAATAATAATAATGCTTTCGGTGCAGTTTTGATATTTACATATCGATTGTTACTAACATTTCGCACTTCTATAAACTGATAATTTGTTTAAAGTATTGAAATGCAACATTATGTGCGCAGAGGTTTTGGGCACTAACAACGAAGCTGCCATAGATCCGTATAACTTGCTCTAGATTTTCTAAATCTTTTTTTCGCGCTCCCACCCCTTCCATCATTTCTTTCTCCCTCTCTCTATATTCAGCTTTCATACTATTTCCTTATATTTCTATTCCACCCTCCATCTCTATATTTACCTTTTCAGCAATCACTATCTTCCCTATTTGGGCTAAGATCTTTCGTTCGGTTGCCCAGTTCCCTTCTATTTTTGCTTGCTCTCAGGCTCTCAGCGAATTACTTTAAATGATATTAGTAAATACCGCTTGTCATTAACGACGCAGCTCTCTTGTTATCTGGTAAATTCAAATTGAGCCAATAATTTGACGTTTATTGGGCGAACCTGCCTAAACGCACGAGCTGTTTGATAAAACCACCGCAGCAACATTCCATCTGTACTTTGAGATTTACACACATCTCAACATACAATATTTTTGCTGCTATGCCAGGATGCCTTAAGCCCCTGTCACATAGGACTCCGGAAGCAACGCGATTCACCCCGACTCTTTGTTAATTCACAGTTAACTGCCTCAGAACAAAGAGTCGGGGGTGAATCGTGTTGCTTCCGGGGTCCTAAATGTAACCGGGGCTTTTACCTTATAGCAACAATATTGATGTTTAGTTTTGTTCGTATAATATTCTGGCTATGATGATGAGTTGTCTCGGTGAGGGGACGCTTAGATGGATGGTTGGATGGATGGATGGTTGAGTGAATGAATGAATGAATGAATGAATGAATTATTTTCTGATCGAGTCAGTAAGAGAGTAGGTGCATTTATCTATTGACTTCAAATTTATTTGGAAAGCGTAGATTGATAGACGGATGGACTAATTATGGTGGTGTGCATAGATAAATCATGAATGCATTATCACCTAGATAATTAACTAAAAGTTAAACCCTTTCCTCTTTTTAGGAACACAATATAAATTATATCATAGTTGAATATACACAAGAATCGTTGTGCATTAGCTCTGGACATCTAGATCAACGCTAATCTAGACTATTGAAGTAGACAAATTTAGGAGCGTGTCTGCTGAGATTAAGAGCTATAATTCTGTTCAAACATGAATTATATTTCTATTAATGTAGCGGCAAAAATCCCCCTCTAGAGAATCACATTTGCAGCTTGTAGACTGGTAAGAAGGCATGCACACCCTCTTGAAATATTTATTCAGCCCATATGCTTGGTGTTGGGAATACTAAACCATATTTAGGGATCCCCCTCTCTCCTCTCTGATCTATTTTCGATCGATTACGATCTCTATATACAATACGATTTGTCCACATTTATGAAACCGGTCCCTGTTGATAAACAAAAAATGGTAGTCAACTTTTCAAATTCATTGATTATATAGTTTGAATAATTAATTTCAAAGCTTCAAAATCCCGATTGAGATTGTAATCACACTATATTATCTATTTTCGTAAAATTAAGTCGAACACCAATTCAATGCTTTTGAAATCGTAACTGGCTTGTGATTGATATGTCCGCACAGTTCAATACATGACGTGTGGCTCCATTTTCATATGATACATATAATTTTACGGAAATACATTATACCGTGTTTAATATCCTTATAGAATTCTATAGTAAAGCCAAGAGAATTTAACCACAATGGTGACTGGGATAAGGTAATGTATCATTTTAGAATAGCATACCAGGAGGGCGTTTCATGAAGCTTGGCGATAGCGACAATTAGTCAGTGCTGACTAAACCTTTGAGATCCTTCATTTTCATGATTTTGATGGGATGAAAAGCACTATCGCTGGCAGTTGTAACTGTCGAAAAATGACAGTTTCGTCCGTGTTTTCACAAAGTGACGGGAGTCAGAGGGTACTGTAACACAAAATGAGTTACAAATCCATTAAAACGCGTTCTGCAAAAGGATGAACACGTTGTTCGATAGGACACCCGTTGGATTGACGCTACGTTGACGGGAACCTTCGGCTCCCGTCACTTCGTGAAAACACGGACGGTTTGTCGCTGACGACGAGGTTCATGAAGCGGCCCCAGAAATGCGCTTGCTTGCTGGTGGCGGTACCTATTAACCCTTAGAGCCCCTCTAAAGGAGTTCCCCGACCCCCCTATGACCTGATTATCAAACAAAAACGAGTCATACCTACCGCCCCCGTGGACTGTTTGTTAGATCTCTAGATAACATGGCTGACGATAGCTCCATCTGGGAGGCTCCTTGGACCCTTCGGCTCCCCCGGAGGAGGAGGAGGAGGAGGCGACGGAAAGAGACTCGGTACAGGTAGGTTTGGATTCCGGGGGTGATGTCTTTTAAAGGGGCAATTAACCCCAGACATCATTGTTTTGTCAGTGAATGGAGAAAATACAATGATCAAACTGTGAAAATGTGAGAAATATTGGATGATCAGTTAAAAAATTATGAATTTTCAATTTTGAGTTACACCCTTCATGGGCTCCTTGAGTTGGCAACATACAAACACAAAATGGCTACCAAGATGGAGAACTCTCCATTCGCTCTTTACACAGAATTTCATATTTTCTTTTTTTTTTGGTAAAAAAAAGTTGACAAATGTTACTTGTTTTAATTCAATAATAAGGACACTTCAATTCTACAAGCCTTCCAGAAATGATGTTGATGAATCCTCAATTGATATATGACAATGATCCATTTTTAAATCAAATTCATGTACAAAATAAACATGGTAAATGAAGAGTTCCCCATGTATGACATTACATATTAAAAGTTGCCAATTCAAGGATGTCCATGAGTAGGAGTATGCAAACTTTGAACATTCGTAACTCGGATCGTCCGATTTTGCTCAAATGTTCACAGCTTGTTCATCTGATTTTTCTCCAAATACTGACAAAACATCAATGGCGGGGTGAGGTTCCCCTTTAATATCTGGGATCGGAACAGGTGCGATGCCAACTTTGATCTTGGTGTTGTTGGAATTCCATTGTTGGTTGGGTGGGACGGGGTGAATGATTGAGATGGTGGACGTGCGGTAATAGGCATGGGTTTGATGGACAGGTGTCTGTTGGAGGAGTTTGGTGGCAGTTTTGATGATGACATGACGGATGGTGATGATGATGGTGGTGGTGGTGGTGGTGGTGGTGGTGATGGTGGTGGTGGTGGCAATGGTAGTGAGGATGATGAAATTGTGATAGTAATGATGGTATAGGGGATAATGGCGATGACGATAACGATGATGATGATGATGATGATGATGATGATTATGATGATAATTATGATGATGATGATGATGATGATGATGATGATGATAATGATGATGAATATGATGATGAGGATGATGGTGATGATGCTGATGGTGGTGGTGGGGGTGGTGGTGATGGTGGTGGTAAAAATGGTGATGCATGAGTTAGTGGTGATGGTAATGATGATGACGATAATGTTGATGAAGTAGTGGTGGTATTGGTGGTAGTGATGGCAATGGTCATTTTCATGGCGATGATGGTGACGATGACGACAATAAAAATGGCAATGATGGTGAGGCGGATGGAGGAGGATACAAGAAGGAGGATGTAGAAGAGGAGGGTGAGACAGACCATGATAATGATTATTGTGAAGGTGTGAACTTGATGACGTGGTAAAGGTTATAATTGGAAAGATGATGAAAACTTTATATAACATTGTAACGGTCACGCATATTCAACTCCAAAGTTCGAACGTATTATTCTGCAATTTGAACAATTGTCTTAAACTTATGTTATACTCAATTGCAACCCTGAAGATAACTTTAACTGTTTTGTAACTAATGATTAATTTGACACTATTACATGTTTGTTTGTGACTCCATATTTGGCTTGAAATTTCACACAAATAATAAAAATTTGTTTGCATGATTTGAAAGAATACACGCTACGTTGGTCCCTGTTCCAGCTGAGCGAATATTACTTTCTTAGTGTTTCCACTACCATCATATCGATGAAATGAATGTACTATGTATGATGTTTTATATACGTAATCCAAAAATGTAAGCATTCAAGGTGCAGTGGAAACAGTCCCTCCAAGTATGTCACAACTGCCATCTTCTCAAAATAATCATGACCTTTGACCTCGTATTATGACGTATTTCAACGATCATGGGTGACCATGATCGATCAAACCAGTTTTGGAGGATTATCTTTTCAAAATCTAGTCAAACGCTTTGTTTTTTGTTCCTTTGAATACAAAAAATAGCCAATAATATGTTTTAAAAATCAATTGGTCTTTGGGACAAGGAAGTCATTCCCATCGGGGAAAAATCTTTATAATTCATAAATTTGGGAAAGCATTAATCAATCATTCCAAATCCATCATGTGTGTCTTCCTAATATAGAGCTAATCAAAATTCAGAACAAAAATAATCTTTCAATCTCTTTTTTTTAAGGCGGGATAAGGGTGGTTTAAATGTCAAAATGTAGGAAATATTTCTTTCCCCTTGTGTATCTATGCACGATCGAAGGGCCAAGAATTCAAAATCAAAGTCATTGTTCTTTGGGTAATAAGTGTACACAGTGGCCAAGTGATGTATAGCCAACATGCCAATGTGAAAAACAAATTGTCAGCATAAAGAAAATCACAAAATACGAATTATTGCCTACATATAGACTATAGCATTTTCTCTTTGACAAAATCAAGTATTTTCTCTTTGACAGAATCAAGTAAAGTGTTTGCAAAACAAGTAAAATGTTTGTGCCTTTTTATTTATAAGTAACTACTGATTTATATTGCTTTGCAATTGTCATAATGTTTCAGCATGCACGCGCGTTACAATGTAGCCAGGACATAGATGTCTACACTATTATAGCACGATACAAACTATTTCCGTCAAATAAGTCGAACTCCAATCCAATGCTCCTTTAAAATGCTATTGAAATCGGAACCGGCTTGTGATAGTTGTGTCCGCACATTTCAATACATGGCGCATGGACCTATTATCCAAGACCCACTTTATCTGACGGAAATAGTTCATATCGTGTTAAACTGTTATATATAGACTCTTTTAGCCAAGAAATTGTACAAGTCATACAAACATTATTACATCATATTCAGTGAAATAATATTGTTTATTACTTCTCTCGAAGTATTAGATGTACACGTTCCAACAAAATACCCCGCGTGATTATTTCCAGCATAAAAAAGAGGCACATGCCGAGTTGAAATTAAATAGCTGAAAGGGTCAGTTGGATGCACATTCTAGTCTGATCAAAATATACTTTTTTTTTTTTTACTGATTGACTAGTTTCACCACGTTACTTATCCCGTCAATTCAATTAGTTTATTATCAAAATGATATATGTTGTACATTATAATTTTTCCAAAATTTAATTGAAATATTACGTAATTGTCTTCCCTACCAGCGCCGCAGAATGGCTCAATCCCAACGACCCCAAGAAGAATCTTCAGCCCGAAGCGCCCCAGACCACATGCTGCAGCTACCATACCGTCCGTAATCATTTCTCCGTGGTCGTCTTCGTCGCCGTCTACGTGATGGTGAACGCTGGCCTGGCCGCCTGGGGCGCATATGAGGGCTACCATAGTATCCATGATGAGAGACATCCGGCTGCCTTGTGCCTTGCGAGGAGTGCAGGTATTTAATCCTCATTTTTATTTTTACTTTTACGTTTAGTTTTCTTTATTTTATTTATACCCCATTTTAAAGTTAAAATTCGTTTTGACCTCCTTTTGATATTTTCTTATGCTGTAGATTAAAAATTCGCTCTATTTTTGTCATCCTATACTATATATCAATCTTTTAAACTCTAAACCTCTCAAGTATGCATACATTTGTTATATTTCCTTCCGTATCTCCATTTCACTCTTAATCTAACTTCTTTCATTCTGGTGCAGCACAAATTTGACTCTAATTGAAAGACAAAAGTAAGACCCACACTACACCACGACGTTTCTTCTATATACGAAGACAAAATCAACCGAATTTTGAGTATTTTCCTAGTTTTGATGTTACAAAATCATGCTTATATCATTCATTGTATTGTTCCGCAGGTCGCTGTCTGAGCTTCAACTGTTGCTTCGTCCTCGTGCTCATGCTTCGGAAGATGCTGACGATATTACGTAATAGTTTCCTGATGTCGGTACTCCCTCTTGACCAACACGTCACGATCCATAAGGTGGTAGGAGTCCTCATCATCCTCCTCTCCCTCATCCACGTCGTCGGACACCTTACCAACATCGGTAAGAAAATGAGCATTGTTAGGAGCGTTTGTTATTGTTCCCCCTTTAGGTTTATGATTGGCTAAATATGTTTTTTTATAGTAAAATTTTCCTTTCACAAGATTTATCTGTTACGCAGAAGATATCAATCAAGTGAAATTTGTCGAAGTCTTCACCCCGCTCATGTTTTAATTTCTCAATGATCGCTTGACAAGCAAAATTATATATTCTGCTAACAAGCTAAATTATCTATTTTCTTATTGACATCATCATCATCATCATCATCATCATCATCCTCATCATCATCATCATCATTATCGTCATCATCAACATCAATATCATCACCATCACCGACACGATCGATGCGATCATTTACCGTCATAAGAAATATTCTCCTTCTCCTCTTCCTCCTCATCACCACCACCACCACCACCACCACCACCACCACCACCACCACCAATAGTACCACTGGCAGTCATTCATCGTCATAAGAAATCATAATCCTCATCTTCATCATCATCATCATCATCATCATCATCACCATCATCATCATCATCACCACCACCACCATCATCATCATCATCATCACCGACACCACCATCATCATCACCACCACCACCATCATCATCATCATCATCATCATCATCACCATCGATCACCACCACAACCACCACCATCATCATCATCATCATCATCATCATGATCACCACCACCACCACCAACATCATTATCATCATCATCATCATCATTATCATCACCACTACCACTACCATCATCATCATCATCACCATCATCATCATCATTATCATCACCACCACTACCACCACCACTTCCACCATCACAACCATCTACTTCTATCATCGATTGTCATAATATGATAATGATCATCATCACAACAATGATATTGATTATTATTGTGCTTTTATAACATGATTTTTCTACAAAAATACCATTTAATTCATCATGTCATTCTAATTTTCATCCAAGGATTGACATATCACGCAGAGGTTCTCAATCAAACGACATACGTCGAAGTCTTGCTCCGGCCCTCACACGGTGTTGGTCTCATCGAGGAAGCTTGTAACCTCACTGGTTTCGTCATCATTATCGTCCTCATCGTCATGATCCCGTGCTCGTTGCCTTTCATCAGGCGGAATGGATACTTCAAGGTAATGATAATCATGAGCGCAACCATCGACCAACTTCCCCTACCCCTGCCACCGAGAAGCTGACAAGGAAAAAAAGGAATCCTTTCAAATCGGGCATCCCCAAAGAGCTGACAAGCAACAAATAGAGAAAATACTTGTACATTACATTCTATCGGCGCACTCCTCTCTCCTCCTCCGAGCAGCTGACAAAACAAAAAAGTTCATCAGCTCAAATTTTGGGTGCCTTCTGCAAAATTTGCGCCCTTTTAAGCTAAAATTTGGCGAACCTGATAATATCATTTCTGATTTAACTGGGTAATCTCATAAAAATGAATGATCAAGAATAGTGCTCACTTGACGCAGAAAAGTCTTGACCAAAAGAGGTCACATTGGACCTCATTCTGGGGGCGGCTCAAAGCCTGATCTGCTTATCCAGAATTGCCAAATAGTTCTGACGTGCAATATGCTTTTGGTTATCATTCATTCTTTCACGATGAAAGTTTAGTGTTCAGCAATTCGAATTCTAATTTCTGACCTAAGATGTATTTTCCCAAATGGTTGCGTTTTTTTCTTTCTGCCAGGTATTCTACTGGACGCATCAGTTGTGTATCATCTTCTGGGTTCTCCTCATCATACATTCCAAGTATTTCTGGATGTGGTTCGTAGCCCCCGGCGTAATCTACATCCTAGAGCGATTCTTAAGACTTCAAATGTACCGGCGGGCGAGGTTTGGCAGGACATACATCCAGGAGGGATATGTGCTACCGGCGAATGTTAGTATGCGATGCATTTATTTACAAAGTACACGAAGCACAGACAAAAAGCACGCGTAAAGATGATGATGAATTTATATTTAAAGGCGTTTCTCATTCAATTCTGAATATTTACGAATAGTTTACGTAAAGTTTAACGACGATGGTTTTAATAGAGATGGTGGTGGTGGTGGTGGTGATGATGATGATAATGATGATGATGGTGGTGGTGGCGATGATGAAGAAGATGATTATGATGATAATGATGATGGTGATGTTGATTATGATGATGATGATGATGATGATGGTGATGGAGATAATGATGATGATGGTGATGGTGATGATGATGCTGCTGCTGATAGTGGTGGTGATGAAGATAATGATGACGACGATAATGTTGTTGATGATGATGATGGAGATGATGATGATGTTGATTATGATGATGATAGCGATGATGATGATGATGATGGTGATGGAGATAAAGATGATGGTGATGAAGATGATGATGGTGGTGATGATGATGCTGAAGAAGAAGAAGATGATGATGATGTATTTTTCGTGGCCCCTGGTGTGATTTACAGAAATCATAAAGGTCCTAAAGTTTCAATTGGTGTATGTTTAAACTCGTTTTGTCTGCAAGAAAGAGAGAAGAGTGTCTCTTAGGGGGTGTTGCTCAAAAGTATCAATTGATCGCAAGTTGCAGTTGATCGGAATGCGCCAATCAAAATCACTGTTTCATGCGCGTCTTGTTAAATGCGCATACCGTGCGCGAATGAAAATGCGCGTTACAATTTGCAAAGTTGCAGTTGATTTGCAGTTGATTTTGAGCAACACCCCCTTAGTGATGCCTTATCTACTAAAGATATGAACGTACTCAATCACAGGACGATGTTAATGATGATGATGATGGTAGTGGTAGTGCTGGTGGTAGTGGTGATGATGATGGTGGTGTTGAAGATTGTGATGGGATGGCCATGGTGATGATGATGATGATGATGATGATTGGGATGTTGCTCTTGTTGGCGGTGTTTGGGATGACGGATGATAACGGTCGAAGTGATAGTGATAGTGATTGTTGGTAACAAATATTGTTTAAAGTGAAAAAAAAATCACTTTCGGGTCGTGAATAGCTGATAAAACAATTCAAAAAATATGAAGGGTTTTACTAATAGTATATCTTCTTTCTGATTATGTTTCTGTAAGTATCAGTTAAGACGTCTATGATGACGACGATGATAATACTGAAGATGAAGATTGTTATGGCGTTGGTGGGGATGATTGTGATGATGGTTAAGTCATAGGTGATGGTGATAAGGTTGACGGTAATGGGGTGATGAGGTTGATGGCGCTGATTACTTAGGACATTTGAAAGTTTTGTGATCTCTACAAACTCGACTTAAAATCGTATTCATTATGATTCCCCCTTTTCAGGTTGTTCATCTCGTTATTCAACGTCCATCAAATTTCAAGTTCCATGCCGGAGAATACATCTATGTTAATATTCCTACTATTGCATCTCATGAATGGCATCCATTCACTATAAGCAGTGCTCCAGAACAAACAGGTAGGCCATAATTTAATAACAATGATAATAATGTCAATAATGATAATAATAATAATAATAATAATAATGATAATGATAATGATAATAATATTAATAATGATAGTAATAATAATAATAATAACATAATTATGCTTAATATAGCGCTTAATATTATAAGAAATCTGTAAGATCGCTTAACAATTATTCTACACAAGTTAAAATAAACCAAAAGAATATACTAAATTTAGATACCTCTAAAAATTATATTGATCTAACTATTAAGTACATAAGCAACTAAGTATAGAGAAATTATCACTATGAATTACAATTCAATAGAATATTATATATAGCTATATCATATTAATTTCCATCAAACTGAGTCACAAAGATTTTAGAAGAATTAAATGTGTTATGAAATTACCTTTTATGGCATGCCGTGATGCATTTTGAAATACATTCTGGTTATTAAATGATTACGCCCCTCACATTTATATAAATGATCTGTATTAAAATATGAAACCAGATATACAGACTTTTCGTCAAATAAAATGGGTCATGGACAATAGAGTCATGCGCCGTGGATTGAACTGTGCGGACACAGCAATCACAAGCCGGTTCTGATTTGAATGGCATTACAAAGGAGTATTGAATTTGCGTTCGACTTAATTCTACGGAAATAGTTAATTTCGTGTTTTCGAAGAATTAAATGTGTTATTAAATAACACTTTATGGTATGTCGTTATGTATTTGAAGACACACTCTGAATATTACGTAATCACATTATCCTCACATTAATATAAATGATCTTTGTTCAAATATTAATTCTTGTCAACTGACATATAGTTGTTGCTCGCCGTAAACATGAATATATTAGAATACTCAACCAGCGCATTTCATGTGATATGTTTTATACACACATGTTTAATTTGTATAATGCATGTATAAAGGAAATATTTACAACATCTCTCGTCATAATTATGCTTACTTTATGATGTTTGTATCTACAGAATTCTTGTCTTTGCACATACGATCTCTGGGGCATTGGACAAAGAGACTGTATGACGTGTTCAAAGAACGCGAGATTGCTCAGCTGAAAGCTGACTCGCCAGATCAGTGCGATATAGAGAACGATGAAATCAGTTCGTGGTTTAACCAAAAGGACATGGAAAAACCTTTAGAGGTCCTCACGGAGGTTTCCTCCACCAAGACCACGCCCTCAGCCTCACCTTCCCGCCACCAGATCACGCCTTCCCATCATCAAGCCACGCCTACTCATCGTCAAACCACGCCTACGCATCGCCAAGCCACGCCCTCCGGATCACCGTGGAAGGGTTTACAAAGGTCGCCGCAAAAGAGCGCTAGAAAGCGCAATATCAGCGGTGAAACGAACTCAGGGTTTGAACCCGAATCGCCGATCGATGCAGAACCAACATCGACGACCATCATCGATGAAACTCCTTGCGATTCGAATAATAATGACGGAGTTTCATCATCTGAAACGAGCGAGTTTCGCGAAAGACTGGACTCAATACAGGGGAAGCTCCCGGGTGTTGTGAGCAGCGAGTGTCAAACGGACGATGCGTGCCTCGATGACGGAGCGCCAACTGTAGTAGCCGTGGACGAGCGCTCGAACACGTCGAGATTCATCAAAGGCAAGGGATCGAAACTAAAGCAACTCAACTCCCTTGAAAGCAAGCCTATCCAGAATGCAATAAACGCTGCCATGCCGCCCTCGAAGGGTAACGGATCGGTGCTGGACACCACGACATCCCACCCTCCCCAGGGAGGCATCGCGGGCGTTACAATGGTGGCAGATGTTCCACCGGTAGCGGTGAAGAGGACAGAGTCGAGTCTGAACAAGATGATATTGAATATGAAGTTAAATGAGAGCGGGGGAAAGAAAGGAAATGGGAAACTGAGGAAGAAGAGCGGTCGGAAGAAGCTCAGGAGAAACCATACCTTGCATTCGTTGGACGTTGCTCGGAGTTTGGGAGGAGCACCGCATACTGGTATGGAGGTAAGAAAACATCGCCTCAATCAATATCTATGACTAATGCTAAAGATATAAATTTGTATGAATTTATGCTGATCTATGTGATTTATTTTAACACTATTGCAAATGATTTTACATTAAATCGTATGTGTTTTCATGAGGTGATATTAGCTTAATTCAATGAAAATGTAAAATAGTGATGGTTTCGGACAGCATTAAACGTTTGCTACCATAAGTTCGTGAAAACATGAACGAAACATTTTGGGATGCTCCTTGAACGCCTTACTAACTCCACCTTCAGGTATTTCATATAAGATTTCAATTATTTCTTCAAAAACTTGACTCTGGAGCGGTAGCACAAGTCAGAACGCTTTCGTTAAAGAAAATATCTAGAATGACAAGCTATTGTACGTGGACAAAAGATGGCTACCCTAAAGCTCCATGTAAGCAAACCGTTCAGGGACCACTGCCCTGTAGTCATCGTCCAACTTAAAGCGATCTATCACCCATTCAACCTAGAAGTGAAACATTCTCTTCTTCACTTCACTGTAATGTTATTTTCTCCATACCGTGGTCAACATGTTTTGGATTGGCCTTTAATATCTTGAGAACTATGCTTGAAAAATAACGAATAATTTGAGGTTAACGACAGTGGTAATGTTCATTCTTTCCTTCAGGTAATCCTGGATGGTCCATACGGAGCCCCAGCCCAGCATATCATGGAAGCTGAACACGCCGTGCTGATCGGGGCAGGGATTGGCATTACACCGTTCGCTTCCATCCTACAGAGCATTCACGAGCGGTACAAGGCGGCCAAGAAACACTGCCCAAACTGCCACCATGCGTGGGTTGCTGATGCGTCTACCATCCTCAAAACGAAGAAGGTAAATTCTTTTTCTATTGCAGAGATGCTAACTGTTCCGAAATCTGCGTGAGGTAAAAATTATCATATGGATAACGCAACTGCTGAACAAAAGTTATAACAAACGTGACAACAATAAACATACTCCTCGTCTTTCACTTCTACAGCTTTGAATTAATATGAAAAAAAGTTTTAGTTGGCATCTCTATTTTTGCAGAATGGCATAAGTGATGAATTCATCGCCGATGATTCATGATCCATGCTTCATCTACTGAAGATATGAACGTCTTCATCGTTACGATGCTGCTGGTGGTGGTAGGAAAGATGGTGGTGGTGAATGGTGTTGGTGGCAGGACGGGTGATCAGAGATGCCACATTTCAGGAAATTTCCTGATTTCAGGAAATGTGATGAGATGCTTGTGTACAAAGTATGGGAAAGTGGCAATTTTCAGGCAATTTTCTCACTATTTCAGGAAATTTCATCTTACCCTTGTGGCATCTCTGGGTGATGATGGTGGTGGTTGTGGTAGTTGTGGTAGAGTGATTAAAGCGGTGGTGGTGATGGTGGTAAGAGTGATGTCGGTGGTGGTGGTTGTGAGAGTGATGATGGTGGTGGTGGTGGTGGTTGTAGGAGGGATGGTGATGATGATGATGGTGGTGGTGGT
>BQKZ01004448.1:11089-45896 GCA_036244855.1 Temnopleurus reevesii | reverse complement strand
ATTTTTTTTTTTTTTTTTTTTTTACTGTTCTGAAGATTCTGTGAAATTTCATTCAATTCAGTGAACATTTCATTTTCTGTTGTCACCAGTTTTCACACAAAAAAAAATCTTCAAAATAGCGTAGACATACCAACTAGGATGTCTTATCCGAATTTATCAATATATGAAAGCATTCTTCATTGTGGTCACTTAGCACAAGCACATAGGTTACCTGTTGGCTAATGAATTATGTGACTTGTTCTTTAATCAGGTTTCTGAGAATGATGAGCAAGAGGGTAGACATTAAATCTTTAACTTTCAATCAAACATATAACGATGCTCCAGAATGGTTGTTTGCAAACTCTTGTGTAAATATTGATTTGATCTTTTAAGACGTTACATGGGACCTTTACACTGGGAAGAGTAGAACTCATGACATGACATTTTGTCATGTTTTTAATTAAGAATAGCATTCAGCTCTCAACCCGGAGGAGCAACAAAAAAAAAATAAAAACTATAGGATAGTAGGCAGCAAATCTATATTGACCATTTTGTGATGGTAAAATATTGTGGAAACACACAGATTGACAATTGATTGATTATATCCTTGATCTGGCTAAATGCTACATTCTTATTGCTTGCAATTGAATCATGTTCATCTTTCTTCAAACCAATTGCATTCAATTTGGCGATGGAAGGTTATGAAAATTGAGAGGGGGAAGCTTCATAAATTTTGGTAAATAAAGAAAGGAATAACGTTCTCATAAACATATATAGTGGTATCTTTTCAAATAAAATTGTCTTTAATACGATGTGGCAATGAATTTCCTATCACTTTGAGCTAAAGGAAGTGAAAAAGTAAAGAAATTTCTTTCACATCTTCACAATTCATTGATGAATACAAGAGAAAGTATCTTCCCTGTCTACTCACTGAACAGGTGCAACACCTGCACAGAATAAGAGGGAAGGAAATTGTTTGTGTGTAATTAGCTACTGTAAATGATTGACTGGAAGTTGTCTATTTTGTCTAATTCCTTTGTCCCTTGTGTTCACAGTGTGCATATACATGTATCTACTATGTGTCTATAAACTCAAGTTTTTTAACCCTTTTTTTTGGGGGGGGGGGCTAATTTTGAATAAAGCTTTTCTATTTGATGAACAGTAAACGAAAATATCTACGACAGAAACTCTGAATTCCAAATCATCAAATCTAAGTATACCTGAAGGAAATTTGATCTATTCTGTCTGTGTAAAATAAATTTTGAACAACTCCTTTTTATATTTCTAATTGTTTCTACAGTTACAGTGATATTTTGACTAGTGAAGAAGATGGTTTATACCTGTGAAGGCAATTTACTTCAGTTCGACAATCGGAAAGTAAAAAATAATACACAATCGGGATAAAAGGCTTCTTTAATATTGTGTTCTGGCCAGTCTCAAATGTAAAAAGTGGGGTGAAATTTCATGCCCAAAAGGAAAGAAAATTGTCACGCTATACATGTAGCTCTATTCAGTTACCAACAGCACATACCAGGAAATTTTAAGGACAAATACAAGATATTTCAATGTTCTTTAAATGTTGGGAAGAAATCTAAAGAAATTATATTGGGATTCTTTATTCATAAAATGATTATCTATGTTTTGATTATGTTTTGTATTTGTTTCGTACATTTCCTTGATTCGCTGAAAAATAGAATTGTATTGTTTTATATTGTTTTGTATAGATATGTATATGTATCATTCATATGGAGATGAAAAATAAAATTTGGATTGAATTGAATTGAATTGAACAGACAGTGGTCAGGTCCCAAATCAAGATAACGAACATCATATAGTTTTTTTTAATATGATATTTTCATGAGCACTCTATAATAGAACTTTAAGTATAATAACGAAATATTTTTCAAGACAAACTACCAAAGACAAACAAAATCTTTCTTTGATCTTTTTTCCATACTTAATTTCATTATCAACTTATGACAAGTGGTGATGAGTGAAAATCATGTCCAAAAATGAATCCCTTGTTCACACTGCTAAAACCGATTTATTATTCAACACTCTGCACACCAAATGGCAGCATGAGAAATCTCTGATATCTGATATAATTTTATTATCTTCATTCTTTAATAGTGTGATCGTGACTTAAAGCAGATTGCATCTCTTTTGCTCCCCCTAGTTTGTTGATCTTAGTGATATTACTGTAGACATAGTTGTTTGCGACCTATTTCCATTTTGCGTCACAACCAGACAAAAACTTGCCCTATGTTCCAGGAAAGCAAATATATGTAATTCTCTCTGACCAGCGAAATAGGACACGTCATAGAAATAAGAGGAGATGTAATTATGTTGAACGTTCTTCTTAGTTTAGTAAAATAAATATGTTTTGCTCCACTTGATGATATGAAGAAAATATATTAGATGATATATGTGTGGCTCAGTGGTAAAGCGTCTGCCCCATGAACTGAAGGTCGTGGTTTCGATCCTTGGCCGAGTCATATCAAGGACTTATTTATGGGACCATCTGCCTTCTTGCCAGGCGCTCAGCATTAATAAAGGATAAGGGTAATAATAACTTAATTTTATGCAGGGCCCGCTGGAAGAGCAGCTAGCTTACATCTGAATGTGGCTACCCTGGTTAAATAAAATATATTATTAGTATTATCATTATATGAAATTAGATCTAAACAAATTTGAAGTTTTATTCATTTATATCAATGGAGGTTTCATCTCCACATACTCATCATATATATAATATAACAAGTCTTATTATCACCATTTCTGTAGCTCTGTAGCTTAAATTTTCTCAAGCAAAATCACATCGACATAATCTTCACAGTTCTATTCCCCCTCTTGTCCTTCCCCTTCAAATCAAACCACACTAGACTACACATAACACTGTATTATCCCATCAGGCAAACAGGTATCACACCGAATCAAATCCTTCTCTTGAGTTTTCTTGAAGCATAAAATAATACAGTAAATCGAATGGAGGCAAGATTATCCAGTGATCAGGAAAGGGATACCCTTGAACCAGTCATGCATTGTTGTTTTTTTTTTGCATAACCAGCTAAAATGTCACTGCTTCATAGTGACAGTTCCTGTCAGAGGGCAACATGTTCAAAGCCCTTTCTATAAAGTGAATACATTTCTAATATCATGAAATATTTTGTGCCCTGTATTTTTTTACAATAATGCTTCATCAGTCTGCTGGTCAAGATTTTTCTCAAATATATGCTATTCCACCCACGTTCCAAATCAGCGACAAACACACAGAAAAAACGACAACTCTTGACACAATAAACGATGTCAAGTACTTGATTGAGAGAAAGGATTGCGAGAAAGGAAATGTACTTGGCAACCAAAGCTTTCTCTACTACAAATTTGTTCATCAATCAAGATTGCGTGTATTGTCCAGATTGTGTTGACCTTGCTCCTGATATTTCATTTGCTCCAAAAATGTTCCATATCACACACAAAACAAAAGAGAATCTTAATTCTAAGACCAGAATAGTGCACATTCAGCTTTCTAAAGCCCCAGTCACATAGAAGCCCCGACTGAACTTGATTCAACACTACTCTTTCTTCTAGGGCAGATAACTGTTCACTGAACAAAGAGATGTGCTGAATTGTGCTCACTTGGGGCTTATATGTGACTGGGGCCTTATTATGATGAAAGATCACATGCCTGGTTTTCATTGTGATGCACCCAGTCATTTTAAATCATCACATTTTAAAGTGTTAGGGAATTCTTTCTTTCATAATTTTTCAATTTAATGTGTAGCCGTTTTGCTGCACAAAAATTTAAAAAAAAACTACAATCAAGAGAAATAGAATGGAAATTTGCCATTTTTTATTCTCAAGTACATAGACCAACCCAAAGGTCACTGCTTAAGGATGACAATTCCTGTCAGAGGACAAAATGTTCAAAGAACTTTCTATATTAATAAACTGCTAATAGGAAGTCCTTTGTGTTCTGTATTTTATACAATAATTTTTCATCAGTCTGCTGTTCAAGATTTGATTTTCAACTAAAAATCTACACCCACGTTCCAAATCAGCGAAAAATACAAAACAGAAAACACGACTACTCTTGACATAATAAACAAGGTCAAGTAGAGGATTCTTTTGAGAGAAAGGAAATGTACTTGGCAACCAAAGCTTTCTCTACTATAAATTTGTTCAACAATCAAGATTGTGTGTTTTGTCCAGATTGTGCTGACCTTGCTCCTGATGTTTCATTTGCTCCAAAAATTATCCATGTCAAACACAAAACAAAAGAGGATCTTAATTTTAAGATTAGAATAGCGACACGTTCATCTCCCTAAAGCCACTGTCATTTATATAAGAAACGACTCTTTGCTCAGGGGCAATTAACTATTAACTATTCACTGAACAAAGAGTGTGTTGAATCGTGTTTCATTGGGACTACTACGCAACTTGGGTTATATATTTCATGATGAAGAAACATTGCATAACTGGTTTTAACCTTGATGTTCAGTGTATCCAATCATTTTCAATTATCACATTTTTAAGAGTAGAAATTTGTATAGAATAATTTACAAATAGGGATATTTTGCTGACAAAAACTTGTTAAAAACTATAATCAAGAGCATCAAATGAAATTTGCCATTTTTTTATTCTCAGGCAAATGGGTCTATTAAAGCACCAACGAAATTGCCAATTTTCCAAATCCTAGCCATTGGCAAATACATTTGATTGGTAAGTCTAGTTTTTCACTCTTGCAAAATTGTATTCTTACAAAGGAATACTGAGACAACAGCCTGCAGTAACAAATCATGGCTTACAAGTACAAATCATTGCTACAGGAGCTTAGCATCATCATTATGTTGACTAATAAAACCTACTGCTTACAGGAAATCTATAGGCATATCATATTTCAAAGTATCTCTGAATAATTTATCATCACAGATACATGGAGAAGTTTGAAATGGCATGGTTGAATTGAGAAATGTGTAAAGTCAAGTCTGAAGCATTTGCATTCTGACTTTCATATTGTTGTGGTAAATTTATACTAGTTCTAAAATTTACCACATTTCATTGCAGGTCTATAATGTACATTCATGCAGCAAAGAAAGAAACATTAAGTATCTGTTTGTTTAGAAATCAACTCAATAAAGGAGGAGTGGCCTCATGAACCAGTTATTCACATAATTCACTCAGAAAAATGAATTTTTTATTTGAAAATTAGAAAACATTGAGAAAACCAACATCAGATACAAGTAACAAGTTTGTAAAATACTAACAAAATATTGTCCTAAATTGATTGTTTCTGCTGAATGAACTATATGCAGGTCAACCATTTAATCTAATAAAATGGGTGGAAGCATTTGTTGATCGTCTGTTTTGACTGAAGGTCAAGTAAATCCAATTATCAGGGCAAGACACATCTTTCAGGCTCTTTCTGCATTTTGGGTCGTCATGGGAATTTATTCTACGATTGTTGTCTTGGGGGTCTAGATGCTGTCAATTGTAAATATAAGGAACCCTCAGGGAAGTTTCAGGGCGACTAAAGGTTGGGAGTCTGGCATTATTGGCCGAAAACCCATGCTTTGATTAACTAATTGCCTGAAGGATAGAGCTCCTGCATATTATATATCACTGAAAGGTTTTCTAGGCAAATTGAATGTAAGATAGTAATGATTACAAAAATGTTTACATTTTAATTTGTCAAAAGTAGGGATAGCTTTATGTATTTTTTTTCTTTCAAAATTTAAACTGTGACATTTCAAAATGTCTCTCCTCCTTAATGGTAGGTAAAATCCAGGTCAATAAAGGTAAACATCTGTACATTGTCATTAATAATCTCATTAGAATTTTTTTTTTTAAATATATTTCTCATAAAAAATGCAAAAAATCTTAACTCCATACAAGGAGGATATAAAAGAAAATGCTCCACGGGATTTATTTACTTACATAAATAGATCCTGTAATTCACCCAAAAGTTTATGAACATTTGAAAAATATTTTTTTAGTCATAATTTTTTTTTAACCAAACATACTCAATTTTAGTAAATTGGTTGATAAAATGGAGTGTACATTTATATTCATATGCTATTCCATTGTAAAATAATTAAGACTTCTTTTACATGGGGAAAGTCATCAGAATTTAATGGAAATCTAATTTGTTGGTAAAAGCATATCATCCAGCGTGATTCAGCAAGATTTTTTTTTTAATTTTGAAAAAAAAAATGAATTACCTAACCCAATCTTAATACTGAAAGGCTTTGCTAGTAAGCCACTACAATTTGAATATTCGGAAATTGAAATGATTAACATGGTTGGAATTAGATCCAATCCTTCCTTCAATTTTATCTGTGAATGCATACTGGTGTAGTGGGTTCTGACTTCCAACCAGAGGGTTGCAGGTCTTAATCCAATCCAAAGCATGAATTTCTTTCAAGAACAAATTCATCCACTTTTTGCTGCATTCAACCCAGGTTAAGTGAATGAATACCTGGCAGGTTAATAATTCTTTGAAGCGCTCATAAACTTGGTACATGCTGGGCTCAAGCCAGGGTGATAACACTAAAAAGCCTCTCGAGCATATCCAAATTGGATTTGTGTAATTTACAAAGAGCAAATATTATCATTACTTATACCTTCTCATTCATCTTCCATCCATCTAAACTCAAATTTATTCATAATCACTGCAAAAAGTTTACTCCAGCTATTCTAAGAGTGAAGTTGCATTCATTCCGATTAATACAAAACTATGATTTACCCAGAAACTCATAAATTGTCATTGTAAAAACACCTGTATATCACTATTTTTCTTCCAAATTTTCTATTTCATTTGGAGAATTTTTGAATAATTATCCTACCATTCCTCCTAAGGGCTTGCATCAAATATTTGCAAATCACCTGCTCACTTCAAGGCATGTTTCAAAGTGTTTTCTAAGGCTTTTAGTTTATGATTATGACAAATGAGGTTCAGGTACAAAATATGTTATCAACTTTGAAAACTCAATAAATCCTTCAATATATGAAAAGCATTTCAGGTTTTTTTTTCATAAGCAGATATTGCATGAGAGTGATACTTGCTGAGCCAACCTTGCCAATGATATTTCCAAGTAAAAAAAAAAGGTCTAATAAGGTCCTATTTTCCTCATAATATATTGATTTTAACCCCAGGTCACATCTAGGTAAAATGAATTTATTCACAATTCCAGCAGATTTGACTCAGGCAAGGTTGACTGTATTTTTAATTTGATTTTCAAACATTATCCTTTCATAGAATGTACAGTCTATTGTTCATTCCCAGTCAAAATGACTTGGACAATTTTAAATCTATTGGACTTCACATGAGCTTATGAAACCATAGCTGATTTGGCCAACTAAGTGTAACCAATGAACAAATTCCATGATCAACAATTAATATGTCAGTCATAACAATTCTTAATTGCAATAATTCATCAAATGTTAAAACTGTTCGGTAATAACGAGTTACGGCCTTGGATTTTCCTTGGCAATATAAGCATGATCTGGTACTTTTATAGACTCGTCCACTGGATATTTCATTAAACATCCTTCAATTCTAAATTTAAAGACTGCGGTTGGACCAGAAAAAATTGTATTGATTACAAGAAGAGAATCAGATGAACAAATAAATGAAAGTGGAGCAAATTGAACAATAAATAAGAAAGTTATGACTATTTCAATGATACAACCCAACAGTAATTTTTAAAGTAAATTGCTACGTTTTGGTCACGTGACATAAATATATGATGCACTTTTATGAAATTTGATTATTACATTTCAATGTTTTAAAACCTTAAACACTTAAATGCAAAACAAACCACTTTTTTATTGATAGTTGCATGGTGAAGATACATTTATTAACTCAAGCTTTTGAAAATCGAAGACAATATTATAAGTTTACAGTCAAGAAGAGCGCACATATGTCATACCACATGACCAACATTTGGCAATGTGCATGAAATATCACTTTTCAGTTTTCATTTATTTACATCATAAGGAAGGAGAAAGAGAGAAGGCCTTGTGGGAGATTAGAGAGAAAAAGAGAGAAATAATGAAAAAGAAAGGAGATCATGCCAGGAAAGGGCAAGGATGTCACAATTATAAAATACTGGATGTTTCCGCCAGTGGTATTACTTTATTCAGAAAAATAGAAGGAAAGAAAGAGACTTTAAATTTCAGCTGCGCTGGGTTTTTATCAAATTGTCAAGTAACTGACTGACACAATAATCGAGAGGACGTGTAACTCATTCAAAACCATTAAACTTTCTCTCAAATAATGAATATAAGGAGATGGCATATTGGCATACATTATGTACAATCTAATCACCATAGAAGATCCTCTTAAAGGGGGACTTTTATGACACTGTATATTAATTTTTTCTGATTAATCTTTTTAATATGCATCCATATCCACCACCTTTTTCATCTCTTTTTATTTCATACAGGTGAAAAATCAAGAAATGTAATGGTTGTTTGGAACGCCCCTCAAGAACGGACCGTGCGGATCCGGTGGGTTGGGACATTATTGATCTGTCAATCATTATGACGTCATATACAGACATTGCTAAGCAAGAACCGGTGTTTGCGTGTGTCATTCTATGCATTTATGATATTGTTTGGCGCCAATTATACCCGCGATTTGAATATGTTTTTGTTTATATGCGGAACGTGGTGGATTCTTCAGAAGTTGAGGAAGACGGTTATTCATGTCCTGACTCGGATTTAGAGGAGGATATTGAACAAGAAGGAGAAATATTAGGGGCACAATCCTACATGTTTAAGTCCGTGGTTTTGATGCAAGACTGGATATGACGTCACATACTCCGCCTGTTGATAGATGTGCCGTAGAGGGGGTATTTCTGGGAGGCGGGGCATAGCTCTCTGACCCAGATGAAAACGTTGATGGAAAATATATTTTTTTAAATGCTAAGAGGCCTATTTTGTTCAAGAAAATGGAATTATTATGTAAAAATATATCTTCGATATACAATGATACAGAGTGTCATAAAAGTTCCCCTTTAATTTTGTCCTGATTTTGTAAGAGAAAAAATAAATCGATTTCCCTGTATCTAAGCATGAAAAATGTTCTGCTGCAGCTGTACAGTAATTCAGTTAATTAGTCATGAATTTTGCACTTATCTGTGGATAATATCAGAAGACACTATTAAATGAATGTAGGCAGTGTCTGTACGTGACCCCATCGGGATGAAATTCACATTAAGTTCATCTCAGCCTTCGCTATAACTCAGTAATGTTTCACACGACCAGTGGCGGAATTACATGTAGGTTACATCCAATTGAAAAGGAATAGATTACTGCAGGATGAATACATTAACAATGGACATTGCAAAATAGTAAATTATCAATTATTCTTACCCCTACCTTCTTTCTCTTTCTCTATCTATATCTCTATTTTCACAGATTTCTTTAAAGATTATTTCTTTAAAAACTAACTTAAAAACAAACTTGGTAGCGTTGTTGTAGAAATTTGATCTTAGATAAATTGCAAATCATTTAAAGAGTCCCCTTTCATTTTTGCAAGGTTGGTGCTTTTGAAAAGGCACTGATGGGGCAATGATTTTGAATGGCTCATGAAGATTAACTACAGTTTTGATTGGCTGATTTCATCAAATACTACAATACTACACCCAATACTACTCACGATTAAGACACATTTTTCATTTAGCCACAGACTGGTTCAATTATTTTGTTTATGAATAACAAAAAAGTTTGTTCAGTAGAAAAAACAACCTTAGAAAATAATTTTTTTTAAATGATTGTAATGATGGGCTTATGATTGTGGACCATAATATCATTTGATTGATTACTTAGGGCTGATTGGATAACTATTTAGTTCAGCTGAATTAATCACTGACACATTCAGAGAGGTAAAACATGATAACATGTATCAAAATTCTTTTATTTTATAAAATAAGAAATAGACAACTTAGACTTTAAGACTGAAAAAATGTATTGCACTGTTCAAAAAGACAGAAGAAATTAAATTTAAATAGTAGAATGTCGTACATGTACTTACAATCGTAAGTATGCTTTAAAGAAACAGACATTTGATATAATCCTAAAAATCATTCACATTCCTTCCCCTCCAAAGTCAGATCCTAATCAAAATAATCTTTAATTATAAGAATGAAAACTTTTGATTCACTTATCACTACAATTGTATTTTTATGTAATTTAAGAGAGGACTCTTGTATGGAGGTTTGAAGGTCTGCATCAATTGGACAGTCTACTTTGTAGATGTAACTTCTATAAAAAACAAAAAAACAAAATTTATTAAAAGGAAATACCACATTCCAGGAACCAGCGCAATCGATGTAATATTAGCTGTCAAAGTCTGCGGTTTCACTTGGTATTCTAATCACGATATCAATTTTCTGTAAGCAACTTAATTGGATCAGTAATGTGATGATAATTCAAAAGCATAATTTCCCAAGGTAATTAGCTAATCATGGAAGACTATGTTTGTAAATCCACCATCATTTTTCCATGAATAAAGATGAGATGGAAAGGGAAGATAGGGAGAGGAAGGAAAATGAGAAAGAGTGAGAGAGAGTGAGAGAAAGGGGGAGAGAGAGAAAGTGAGAAAGAGTGAGAGAGAGAGGGAGAGAGAGGAAGTGAGAGAGAATCAGAAAAGGAGGGATGAAAGGGGAGATAGAATCAGAGTGGGAAAGGAAAAAAATGGTGAAGGGAAGGGAAAGAATGAAGAGAAGACTAGAATGATGGAGTGAGAGTGAGTGAGAAAACAATACAAGGAAATACAAAAGCTGAGGCTTTGATGATTGAAGGAGCCTCATTTCAAGGAAATGACTAGTAGAGGCAGAAAATTGATTGCACACATGAATGTTTCAAACAGGCATTGCCCTAGGGCCTTCAAAATCATTTTTGCTCATGTAGTTTCTGTTTCCACATTAATTTTCAACTACTTTTTTCTAGCGAGACAATATAACTAATAGGAATTGTTATGTTGATTGATGGGTAGGGCTGTTTGGATGCTTCACCTGATGTATCAATACAATACATTAGAAACAAATGACATTATTTCTCTTCCCCCAGGACCTTGCTACCCTTAGGTCTCTCTTAATCTATTAAATGATTGCCATAACATTACTTAATAAGACTTGTTCACATTGCAAAACACGGTGGCATAATGACAGGCATGCAGGCATTTGATAATCTTATGGGGTATTGCTCAGAATCAACTGCAAATCAACTGCAACTTTGGAAATTGCAACGCGCATTTTTATTCGCGCGCGGTGTGCACATTTACCAAGACGCATATGAAACAATGATTTTGATTGGCGTATTCGGATCAACTGCAACTTGAGATCAATTGCAACCTTTGAGCAATACCCCCTTAGTATTCAGTTGAGCAATTATACCATTCATTTTTTTCATATCTATTATCATTATAAAATGAGGTCTCATTTCTTTTATCAATGCATTGTGCATACTATACATCAATATTCAACCTTGGAGATGAAACTCTACAAATATGGACTTAAATTGCATTATACAGCGGCTCCGGTCCCAATTTGCAAGCAAGAGCTCATTGGCTCCCTTGATTGTTTTTTTTTCTTTGGCAGCCTTGTTATTCATTCACTGAAACAATACACTAGAACAATTCTAAATTGTAAAGGTAAAACTGTAATTGGTTGAATTTTGCATTGCAAATTGAATATTTTCCATAGCAATGGCGATGCGAAAATTATTTTGGCTTTAGTAATGTCACTTTTGGTGCACCAGACAATGCACATGTAGATATTTATTATCACATTCAAAGAAAATTCAATAGAAAGATGTTTCAAAAGACAAATATCACATTCTTGTTAGGCCAGACAATGAAAATAAAAATGTTCTACTAAACAATGGAAGACATTTACAAGTTTTCCCAAGTGCAACCCCATGTAAAATACCATAATTTGCAAGTCACAATCATTTGTGAAAGTCATTTTGAAAAGAATAAGGACTTCACAGAAGACATTTTGACTGCAGCTAAAGCTTTTAATGGTTTGATAGGATCATTGACATGATCATATTCTATCTCTTCTGCTTTCATATTCCACTGAGAGTTCTGTAAAGAAGCAGGAGCTTTGTCAATCTAGGTTACCAACTCCCTAAACAGCATTAATGATACCTTAAGAACCTTGTCTCTCAACATCCGTCTGTGTTTTCTGTCTTGTTAATGATATTATCTTGTATTTGCTATCAAATATTAAATGAGTAAAGGGTACAACATTGTAAATTACCATTGGTGTCCTTATTGATCAATTGACGTCAGTGTAATAATTATCGGAAAACCATGTGCTGCCTTTCTTTTCCGTATATAGCATTGGCACATATATATTCTACATATCAATTTCAATTAAATCAAATGGCTGCAAGCATGGGGATCAGCTGGAATTGATTTAATGAGACAAATAACTATAGAAATGGAAACAAAACAGCCATGTATTTGTTACAGTGTCAATGAAATAAAATACTAGTACATAAAGAGATAAAGACACCTCAAATTGACAGTTATATCAAATTATAATTTTGTTTTGTTTTGAAGGATTATAAAGTTAATGTTGTGCACTAAAATCAGCTTGCCATCGAAAATACTGGCTATGAGTTAGTGAAAGAAATATGACATGGAACTCATTCCAGAAGTGATTTTAAATAGATATCCTTCTTTTTCTTAAAATGTATACTTGCTTTTTTTGTTGATGTATTGATATTATGATTTTTCCATTATAAAGTTCAAGATGCTAATGAATAAACTTTGTCTCTCTGTCTCTCTGTCTCTCTGTCAATCACTATCTACTTCCATTTTTTTTCCTCCCTCTTCGCAGATTCTATGAGCATCTATCATCAAATGAACTGAAGATCAGCCGACCTGTCCATATGAAATGCATGGAACGACAACCTGCACATGATCTTCAATGCCAGCATTTACAACAAAGCTTGGTCTAGCCTTCCTAATACAAACATTTATAGTGACTGGTGAAGTCATGTGAGAAATGTAACATTAAAGACACCAACCGTACTCCATTCAGCTCTAGCAATGGCATCAGAGACAACATACCCTACCAAAACAATAGACTCTACTACGATAGGATTGAATACTCAAAGGACAGACGTCACAACATTACTTTTAGATACTATAAATACAAACGATGCAGTCACAGTGGATATGGATGAGCTTCCAGTTGCTTATCCAAGATACATCCAGATTGTAGCTTGTGTGGTTGGCATACCCATTATAGTGGCTGGAGCGGTAGGCAATCTTCTCACTATCTTGGCAGTAGCAAAGAGCAAGCGACTACGAGGAAACACAATGAATCTCTACGTGGTGAGTCTCTGTGTGTCTGATATTCTATACTGCTCAACAATCCTTCCCATCCTCTTGACCATCTACATCCACAATGCCTGGATCCTGGGAGAGACCTACTGTAAAGTCTATGCCACGCTCCTCTTCACATTCGTTGGTGCGACACTGATGTGTCTGGCAGCGATAGCTCTTAGCCGCTACATCAAGATAAGACACACCATGGTTTACAATCGTTTATTCACAAAGTATTTGTTCATCTGCAGTCTGATAGCCCTTGCTTGGCTGATTCCCATTATGTTCTTGTTTCCTGCTATCATCGGAGTGTGGGGGAGTATTGGGTTTGAACCTAAAACACTGACCTGTACGATCCTGCGTGAGAACTCCTCCTATAACCGTTTCTTCATGGTCTCAGGTCTCATCCTTCCTACCGCATTCATTGTCACATTCTACCTTCGCATCTTCTGCATCGTCCAGGCTAGCAACAGGCGGATAAAACATCACAACAATCAACTCCCCGCACCGTCCAGCGTAACCGAAGCAGGGAGAGAACAACGGAAACGTCTTCACGTGCGTGATGATCTCTCCTTCACACGTATGATGATCGCTATATTCATCATATTCATTGCATGTTATTTCCCCTACATGCTAACCAATCTTCTAGATCCTGAAGTGAAGATGTTTGACTTGCATTTCTTTGCTGGTATCTGCTGCTGGTTCAGTAGTTTCCTCAATCCCGTCCTCTATGTGTTCATGAACAAGCACTTCCGCAGAGCCTTTGCAAACTTACATTTGTGGCGCAATGAAAGCACAGCCACTCAATAGCTCTCTTCAAAACATAATTATGTTTAACGCAAACATTCGGATAGGTTACAACTTATTTTGATTCATTGGCCAATGATGCCCAATCAAAAAAAAAAATTAAAACGTTCATCAGACAAACCGGTGAGATTTGTCTCTTGCATACGTTGTGATCATGAATCAGATTTAGAGAAGAGAGCAAACTTTTAAACCAATCTGCCTGCAGCCAGCATGAAATGAACACTGCTGATAATTCCATTAATCTGCCATTCCACCCTTGTTCCGCATAGAAAGATAATGACTGGGCTCAGAATGAGGGTCGACGCAAAGTTGGGGAAAGGATGGGAAATTTCTAAAGAAAAACACCAATAATAGCTTTGTTCTCTTCTTTTAGCCCTTTATGGAAATCCCCTAGTCAATTTTGCAATGTTGTAGATAAATAGAAATTTTTATTAAACATTTCTTTTTTAAATTCAGAGCGATGAAAACAAACTTGTATACAAAAATATTCTTGTGTATATATGTCGACTTTCATGATAGGAGATGATCAAATTAAAGGATAAAACATCTTATATACGCATGGTTTTATGAAACACAACCGTAGGTGGAAACTATTGGTATCTAACAAACATTTCAAGATGTCTTTATTGTGTATCACAAGCAGAATTTGTAAAGGAATCATTCAGTTTTCATCAGTTTCAGTAGCCTCATGTACTCACCACCCATGTGTTTTTAATATGCACAATTATGAGCTTTATGAGTTTTAATGGTCATGCTTGGAAAATGTTTTGCAGGATGCATGAGAATTAATTCCATTTCCATGATATAAACATTGATAAATCGATTCTGGCAACTTGCTGATGAACAAGTCAGAAGTCATGAGTGTATGGATATATGGATTATGACAATCTGAAAAAACTTTCTTTGAAAGTTAGCATTTGTCACAAGCCTGCAAGCATGGTATGAATTGAAATAAAAGAAGACTTACCAAGATTTGGAGGTAGATTCTGTGTGAGTTGTATCATCATCTTCTGAGCTGCTCGTCTCTTTTATATGAAGCATCGTCTCCAAGAAACCAACTGAAAGTTTTAACATATATATGTCATTACTTTTAGGTTGGTTTGTCGATATAAGGGGCAAGTCTCAGGAAAGACTTCAGTTTGTCAAGAAAACCATCATCTCTAAAGTATGCATAAATTTTGCAAAGTGAGATGACCAATCTATTGTACAGCGATATTTTGTGTTGATTTTCTCATTTAACGGGAAATAATTTTCCTGATATCGCATTGCATTTCGATATGCATTTTAGCAGGATTGCTATACAAAGTATGCTTTGTGTAGCAACTTTTTCTCATAGAACTGTACAGTAAAGTATTGAAAATATTTTCTAAATGTCTAAAATTGGTAATCAAATGTGAAAAGTAAAATTATTCACTGTCTAATGTGAAACTCCATTATGAGTCACTGATATTTGTCTACTTTTCATCTGTTACATCAAAAAATGAATTGTGCCTTGAAACGGCTTTAGGTGAGATGGTAAAAGAAATCTACTACACGAGCATGCAACGATTTTATGAAGAAGAGGAGTGATACGCTGAATTTTTTTTTCCAACATGCTTATTTTGTCATACTTTGTCAATGATATGTATCTGTGTAAAATCTGTAACAAAAGTGGATGATTTAAAGACATTCCAATAAAGTGCCAGTTATATTGCCTTGCATCAGACAGGCTGAGGCTCAAATCTTATTTGGCTACTATGTACATATTTGCATATACGAGCAAATTATATTAAAAGTCTGGTCTAACAAAATACTAGCTTCCTTTTTTCAATGGCACCTGTGTAAACAATCTTGCTGTTTTCAGAACAAAACAAAAATCATAAGTGTGTATATGCTAAATATCATTCATACATGCACATGGATTGAACAAGATATTGAACAACAAAGAATTCTCAACATCCACAAACATTGCAGTTTCTTTAAAAGAGAGCCAAGAAGAAAAAAATTGAGGTTGTAAATTAAATACTTTTTGGAACTTTGCACATCACATTTTTCATCATCTTTGATCATTTAAAGGTAGAATACTTCTTTTTCAGCCTAAAATTTTACTTTCCAAGATTGTTGTGTTATGTTGAAGAGTACTAAATGTTAGAACTTATCACCTAAAATTTGACTTTCCAAGATTGTTGTGTTATGTTGAAGAGTACTAAATGTTAGAACTTATCATCAATCAATTAAGCACAGAGATAGGTCATGATAGCGCATTTATAGTAATTCCGATAATAATTCTTTTATTCGGACTTCGAATTAATTGACCGTGCGTTCGAAATTCAAAACAGCCGTTAACCCCTCGTTGACCAATAGCGCAAGAGTCTCTCTCAGTGCGTATTCCGCATGGTGTGGCAGTGTATTGAAGTGCACACTGTATGTGTTCTTACGACGTTTGGTGTGTGTGTTGTGGTAATACGCTAGAAGTATCGCGATACCATTGGTGTCAAGATGAATTGTGATAGAATAAGTTTTTATTTGAATTAAATATTCTGGACTACATTCGATCAAAATACTTCATAGAGGTTATTATTTTAGCATATCTGTGGTACACAAGAAGTTGCAAGCATAACCGTAATTTGTGCAAATGTAGTTTTCTACCTTTAACCCATTGACAACTGGAACCAGGATTTCCAAGCACAAAGTGTATGGAATTTTGTAATTCAGCAGTCAATTGGTTAAAGTTAAGGATTTTGTATTGATTAGTTATTGTGAATAAACTCTTCAGCAATTTTACATTTCATTATGGTGCATTTGATATTAATCACGTGGCATGTATAGATAATGGTAGGCTGATTCATGTTCTTGTTTTGATAAGAGGTTTATGTGTTTTTATATCTCCATTGTATGCCACTATCAGAAAATACTCCCATCCCATAAGTTAGGAAAAATCACCCATTTTTTACAACTGTAAGACATCAGTTGAAGAACAAAATTGAAACTGCCACTACACAACATCTATTCTCATTTTACAATCAGTTGATAAAAAGATGCAAATATTTTGGTGAATAGTTGAAAATATAATCCCCAAACAGAGTGAAAAATTCTAATGTCTCGTTCTCTCTACTGCAATATTATGCAATAACAAGATGTGTCCTAGGAGACAGGTGTATGTAAAAGCATCATTCCAATGAAATAGTTGCAGATTTCATCAAATTTTGATACTCCATAATCAAATATAACAGGCAAGGATTAAACTTCAAACGGTATTATTCCTTCATGTTGGTAGTACTAGAATGATATAGAGATGCAAACCTTCTGGAATATATAAAGAATATGGAAATCAAAATCCGAATCACTATATAGCTGAATTGAATATTTTTCTCATTAGAAAAGGCATAATAACAATAATAATAAACGGCTTTTATATAGCGCTTATCAACTCTTCATGAGAATTCCCTAAGCGCTCTACAATTGCAGCATGACAAATATCCTGAGATTATATTTGGTTCAGCCAATTTGTGATTCACATGTTAAATTCTATCCTGATGAACATTTCATAATGTTAGCATCTCTCAGATATGAGATGTTAATCCTACCTTGCTGCTTCATTGACGACCAGTAGTTCTCATGAGCATTGGCTGCTTTGTAGATTGCTTGCATCCCATAGCATGATGGGATACCTGGTGAAAGGTCAGGGCAGGGGTCACCCAGCATGTTGTGGGTACACATCGTCATGGAAACAGCTATGGAGTGCAGGTTGTAACCGCCCTGGAGAATGAGGTGGGAAGATTAAGTGTTTAATTTTTTCAATATGTAAAACTTAAACCAAAAATGAAACAACAATGACCAACAAGAAATCTTCCATGGTAGCCAATTAAAGGCTCTTACAAGGAATGTGACATTGTTTCTAGTGTCAAATAATGCAAGAACAAATAATATGGGTGGAGATGGGTATTGAATTTCACTGAACATCTATACTAGAACAAAAAGCTATATACGGACTAAGACTTTCAAGTTCAAGCCTTAGACACATTTTGGAGAAGGTGATTTCAAAGAGTGGCCTTAAATATCAATAATCTCCAGCTATGCCCACACCACTAAAAGTATCGTTAAACTATTTCTTTTTCTCTCCCTCCCAACTTCCCTATCTATTTGTATTCAAAGGATAATTGGTTGGTATACAAGGGTTTAAAGCACTTCGGTATTTCTTCCATAGAGGTCCCCATGTACAAACAAAATGAAGTAATGCCACACATTATTCATAAAGAATAAATCTACTTCTGAAAAATGAAGTCAAAACACCAATTAAACGCTTCTTTGTGATGCTATTTAATTTGGAACCAGCTTTTTATTGTTGTGTCCGCACAGTTCAATACATAGCGTACGGTTCAATCGTCCATGACCGCCTTTATTTTGCGGATTATAGTTTATATCGTGTTATAAACAAATCATTTAATTTTCACTCATGATATTTAAACTAAAACCTACAATTGTTTAACACAATTGATAATCATAGTCATTAATCAATGAAGCTCCATACCTCTAACACAGTGATGAGACGCCCGCCAGCTAAAGAGCTAAGCATGTGAGTCATGTGACCATATCCTTCTGGGGAGACCAGACAATNCCTGCTGCATTTTGGAGAGTCTGTAGTTTTCTGGTCTCTTGTTGTGGTAATCCAAACATGAGGCTATTACAAAAGTCAATGTGACATAAGACAAACGGATGAACTAGTTTTTCAGTTGGACTTTTATCTATAATATAATTAAATTATCTATAATATAATTAAACTAGATGAATCCTCTACCACACACGGTCAACATTTATGCCTCCACCATCACGCAATCAGAAAGATATGTACGGCTTGTTCCATGGCATCAGAAATCAAAAACGTTTTACCAATTTTGGGCACTGCGACCTTTGACCCCATGAACCAAAAATCTCATCAGTTCTTCCTCACATGCTTGTACACAATTGAGCTAAGTTAGAAAGAAATTGGTTCGATTGTTCTGAAGTTATAACAATAATGAACTTTATCAGGTAATTTTGTGCAATTTTTTTTTGCCATGTGACCTTTGACCTTTGACCCACTGAACCCAAAATCTGGACAGCTCATCCTCCTATGCTTATACATTTTTGAGCAAGTTTTGGGAGAAATTGGCTCACTTATACTGAAGTTATTGCAGTAACAAGATATTTTGGACCGGTGATTTTTTAGAAGTTTTTTTGCCCTGTGACCTTTGAACTCTGACCCATTGAACCCAAAATCTAATCAGTTCATCTTTGCATGCTTATACATACTTGAGCCAAGTTTGGTCAAAACCAGTACAGCGGTTCTGAACTAATTGCGGTAACAAGCTATTTTGGGTGATTTTTTACAAGTTTTTTTGCCCCGTGACCTTTGAACTTTGACCCATTGAACCCAAAATCTAATCAGTTCATCTTTGCATGCTTATACATACTTGAGCCAAGTTTGGTCAAAATCAATACAGCAGTTCTGAACTTCTTGCAGTAACAAGCTATTTTGGGTGAATTTTTACAAGTGTTTTGGCCCTATGACCTTTGACCTTTGCCCCATTGAACCCAAAATCCAATCAATTCATTCTCACATGCTTATACATACTTGAGCCAAGTTTTGTCAGAATCCGGCCAGCATTTCTGAACTTATTGAACCCAAAATCTAATCAGTTCATCTTTGCATGCTTATACATACTTGAGCCTAGTTGGTCAAATTCAGTACAGCAGTTCTGAACTTATTGCAGTAACAAGCTATTTTGGGTGATTTTTTACAAGTTTTTTGGCCCTGTTACCTTTGACCTTTGACCAATTGAACCCAAAATCTAATCAATTCATTCTCACATGCTTATACATACTGAAGCCAAGTTTGGTCAGAATCCGGCCAGCATTTCTGAACTTATTGCGGTAACAAGTTTCAGCCGGACGAACGCACAGACGGACGGACGCACAAAACCTACAATTGTTCAACACAACACATTAATAATTATATTCATTGATCAATGCCGCTCCATACCTCTAACACAGTGATGAGACGCCCGCCAGCTAAAGAGCTAAGCATGTGAGTCATGTGACCATATCCTTCTGGGGAGACCAGACAATTCCCCTGTAAAGGAAGAAATATCACATGATCTTAAAAGTACAAGTAGTCATTAAAAGGGAAATCATTGAGAAGTAATCAATGACTGATGATTGACATATTCATTTAAAAATATTCATAAAAAGGCAGGAATGAATCATAAAGAACAAATTTTCATAAAGATCTACTACATGAATATTGGTTGGAAAGGACCCAGTCACATAGACCCTCAAGTCAATACGACTTAACACGATTCTCAGTCATTGCTTATCTAACTGAACCCTGGACAAAGTGTCGTGATGAGTCATGTTTGATCAGGGCTTCCATGTCACTGGGGCTTTACAATAATGTAAACTTCAAGCTAAACTGACTGATAGTTTTGTAAAGAGTGCGCCTTCAAATAAAATAGGCATGAGAAATTGGTGTAAATAGATATATTGTTGGCTTGCAAAAGAGTGAAATGACCAAGGGCTCTGGAGTGAATCGTCTCACGATGGGAAAAAAATTCTGCCCATTAGTTGAATTTAGCACACTAAAACATAAGCATAAAATTACAGATTTATTTTAAAAGTTAAAATCCATGGAGGAATCCCATGCCTGAAAGACAGAATAATAATAAATACTAACCAGTGGATCACCTTTTGCAGCATCAAATCCTGCTGAAATGAAAACTAGCTCCGGGTTGAACTGGATAAAGAAATAGATGGAACATCGTTAGCATATGAAAAAGACAAGTTTGAGTACAATAATATTTTACAATAGAAAATCAAGCTGAAAACAGATAACAATCAGTTGGAAACAGACAGCACAGGGCGCTACAAACCCACTTGCCCGCATGCCCGGGGCAACAAAATGGAGCCGTCGGGCAAGTAAATAAAATTGTCACTTGCCCAAAAGGGCAAGTGGCAGCTTTTTCTAGCTTTCATCTACATGTACAAATTGGCATAGGCCATCAATTTGGGGCAAAGGAAATTTTGTTCGGGCAAGTGATTTGAAAACTTGGTTGCCCGACTGGGCAACTGGTGAAAAAAATTCTTGTAGCACCCTGCAGCATATTAGTGCATGTCTTGGTTTTATGGAAGGATGTAGTAAAAGAAATGAAAACGGAAACAGACTAGGGGAGGAACATTAAAGGGTTGGGAGTAAAAATAATCAAAGAGAGAAAGTTAAACAGATAGACGTGGGGTGGGGTAGCTCAGAGCTCCAGACAATTAAAAAGGAAACTGTCATCAATAAAACAATTATCCAATATTTGGCTGTTGTCATGATTCAGTAAATCAACATGAACATCATTTTTCTCATTAATAAATGGGGATAGTACATACTAATGTTGCTACAGAGGATAAGAGTAAACATAAAGTAATAAACAGTTTACCTGGTATGCGAGGGGCATAACAATATGATGAAAGGCAGCTAAATATTCTGCATCTCCCATTAATCCTTTGTTATCCTGTGGAATGACAGTGCAAAGGAGAAAATAACATCTGATAAGAGGTGGATAATACACCTAAAGGATATTAGCAAGTATTGACTGGAGCCTAATTTATGGAGACAAAAACGATAATTCTAAAGTTTCAGGTTATATTTCTTAGATTATCTCTGATTATTTTATTTAAAAAAAGATGGGCCAATTTCAGAGAGATGGTTGGCGAACGACAAACAAATCTTTTTTTTCTGGGGGCGTAAAATGAGACTGCATATCCATATACCCTGCCAATATATTGCTCTCCTCTAGAGAATTTTCATAAGGATCAAGCTCAAGCTACTTTTTGACCTCAGGATCAAATATTATCAGGAGAAACGGTGCATGGTACAGGTTATCTTTTTTTTAAATGTCAGTGGTCATGAAACGGAGCTCCCCACTCTCAATTTAATGACCAAGTTCTCATCATCTTCAAGAGAATATTATTGCACTTGCAGAAATTTTCAAAAATATTATATAATATTTTTGACAGATTATGTGGTCTGTACTGCTCAGCCATCTTACATGAAAGGAAATATGTTAATGTGATATGAACTGTCACTGCACTCACTTTTATTAGCTGCATGGCATCAATAATGCATTTGCCCTGGGGTTGCCTGCATTGTCATTTGCACTTAGTATACTTAGTGCGATGGGTGGGTCTTAACAAATTTGCCAAAAGTGAATTATAAAAATTTAAGTAAGAGTACTATTAAACCTTTGAGAAATATATCCTGTTCTTATGCTTTGGTTACTCACTGTATTCCACGCAATGTTGACATTGTAGCCCTGTCCATCACCTTTCCCAACGTGATCTGCTGCCCCCTCTGGTCCTACAGGGTAGAACGTACCATCCTCATGACGATGGAGTGAGATGTAAAGAACAGAGGGATCATTCTCAAAGATTCGCTGTGTCCCGTTGCCATGGTGAACATCCCAGTCAACAATCAGGACTCTGCAAATGAAAGGTTCCTTGAGTTATGAGGGTATTTCAAGTTCATTTTGTTCCTTTTGGACAAAGCATTTGTACAGAGATATTGCTCTTTTGGAATGAAACTGACAGCATGTTTCTGCCTTTTCTCAATACCTTATTTCATTGTCTCTGCTCACAAAAGGTACACTTATGTCATTAATGAAATAAGTTATGTAAATTGACTCATGATATGACATAAACAATACGCTTTATGCCTATTATGTGCAATGGTTTTAAAACTTAAATTTGTAGTAGTCTGGATTCAGGTTCTTGAGGGTTTGACATGGGGATTGTGTACACAAAATTTTTATGAAAAATTAGATAAATGTTCTTCTAAATGTCACCAACTTTCATCTCAATATTCAAAAACTCAATTTTAATTGAGATTTCTGAAATAATACAGTCATGTCTGTCTATAAAGGCCATCCAAAGGGAAACAGAAAGCATGGTTTTAACAAATTGGTAGTCTCTGTAGACAGGTTCATTAAAGTGTAAAATGCTTCGTTTGGAGTCAAGAAAGGTGGTCTTTATAAACAGGTGGTCTTTAAATACAGGTGGTTTCTTAAGGCAAGTTTGACAGTAGCAAGGCCTTAAAAATGACAACATACCTTTTGACACCATATTTGCTCTGAGCATATTTGGAAGCGATAGCAACATTGTTGAAGAAGCAAAATCCAGACGCCATTTTACTATCAGCATGGTGACCAGGAGGTCTAGGAAGAAAAGAGGACGCAGTAAATAGGATAGGTTGACGAAAATGACCCTTAGAGCAATAAAAACTATTTGTGCTTGCTTACTTGAACTTTGCAAGGGATATTAGATTATGCATATACGTTCCATCTTCATGCTCTAATATAAAATCCGCTTTCCCAAAATAGAAAAAAAAGGATTCGTCCTTGGACCGAAAATTGATTCATGCAACTGATTGACATCACATGGTGTTATTGTCTGAATATAGAATTTACTAGTGCAACATCATATTAAATGAATGTTATGGTCAACTTTAATATTGTTGTCAATAAACTTCCAGCAGAATTACCCAATGATTGCCTGAGTCTATTATCTGATATGGACAATGATTCTGATTCTAAACAGCTCCTATCAATCATCCCTGTACAGCTTCAAAGGAGTTTTCAATTATTAGAGGTTTTTTTTATTACTCTTCAGGACAAGGCTTTCCCCACACATCAAGTATGGACAAAGATCATTCCGTGAGAAGTACATAAGCAGAATGATACAGATCTACATGCACTGGAGAGCATCATTCAATCATCTACAATGACCCTGGCATTGGGTTTTTTTAATGAACTTACCTTACAATCCCAACTCCATTCAAGACCTGTTATAATAAAATTGAAAAAAAAAAAAAAAAAAAGATACTGGTTGGTTAATTTCTTCTTCAAATATCATATGGTATGAATAGAAGTTAGAAGTGTTATATAGGAAGAAATTAAATCAGTTTCTACTCCAATAACTTAGAAATAAATGTCAAAATTATTGCAATGGAATTTGATCAATTATTTCTCTCATTGGCAATTAAATGGCAATTTGCATCCTCAATTTTGTGAGCACACCCTAACTCAATGGACAAGGATTGTTGACTTGTTATTGTTTGAGTGCACAGTGAACTAGCAGACTAGCAAAGCTCATTATTTAACCTCCAATGGGTGCAAAATGCAGTTTCTGGAGCTGGAGGTAACATCATTACATACTGTATTTATCTCCCTTTTGTTCAGCCATTTTGCTATTCACATTTTAATCTTGCCTGTTGCATATGCCAGAATGGTTGGCAGCTCTGTATTTCCTATGAGACAAAAAAAATGTTTGGAGGCCAAATAATGATAGTTTTTCTTGAATCTATTTATTTTTTAAACTTTAGAACAGATTTCCAATAAAAGAATAACACTTAGAATCGAGTAAAACACCCCTAAAATGACTGAAAATGACTCTTCAGGTTGTATTGCACATGTTTTTTAAAGCTTTACCAAAAATGACTTTTTAGGCGACATTTCTCATGTTTTCCTATAATAATCATACCCTGATGTCTTTTTTAATCTGAGTTAAAACTAAAAAGACACCTCTCAGGTCAAACCATTTTCAGAGGGTTGGTCAATTCAGAACATCCAAACAATATCCTCTCTTGTTTAGCCATAGGGCAAGGCATAAATCATTAGGCTGCACTTATCATCTCCATCACATTGCTGGATTTTCTTTTTCTTTTGTGCTAAAATGGAAGTATATTTGTGACTACTTCCCCCTCGCTATTTTGAATTACTTTTTAATGAATAGAAACAGCACTTACCTTATTAGTGAGAACAGCATCTACGAGATTGAGAGTGCACCCTGCAGCTAAGGAAGCACTCAGGTAGGTGTCCTGAAAGAGAAAACAGGATTTAAAACATCGGAGTGAAGTAGCGTAATAATGAATCATGGCTTAAAACTTAAAACTTAAAACTTAAAAGTATTCAAGGCTCTCCACAGAGCAGAAACCAATATTCAAATCCCATTTGACAAATATAAACCAAGCAGTTGTATCTGGTTTAATCCTTGCATTTTTTAGTTTATTCAAAAGGGTAAATTTATCTATATTTTAAGACAACAAACTTACAATTATGTATCATACCATATACACTGTAATACATATTTACATGTACAAATACAGGCAAGACAATTAACATATAAATCAAAACAGCAAAATATGTGAATATTTTTAAATATGATATCTAATTTGGAAAATCCACACCACGGGCGAGAAAATATGCTTTAAAAATTGGGTATAGGAATAAAATGATATATTTATTTCATACATGTATTAAATACTATTTAGTATGCAGATTTAGAACTTGGAAAATACAATAGTACACAAACAGACTTTGAAATAAAGTATACAATATTTAATATTTGTAAAGTGCTGCGAGTAAACATTCTTAGTGATGTAAAACTAGGTGAACGGAAACACTACTGTGAATTGGGCAAACAAAATATTTGTCTACATCATTTTGCATTAATTTCTTTTCCCACAGAATGAATAACACTGGTCAACAGCAAATTTGTTGTCTGTAATTTTTCAGCTGATTAAAGGTGAATCTGAGGCGCTGAATCCAAAAATCACATTGGTTTTGCTCAATCAGGTCAAGTTTCCGAGCTATCCCCACATGTTGTTTTTCATGTTTTGTTCACTTGGATGCTTGTGTGGAGCACTTTTGAAGGGTTTGGTAAGGTGAAATGTCATGGAAAATAGATATTTTTGCTAAAAATTATTATATTAATGCCAATAAATATTCAGGTCCAATATTTGCTGGTTATTATGTAGAAAATACCTCAGTTTGAAGCCCTCAAACCTTAAAATCCTCCAAAAATGGATGGGGCAAAGCATAAAGCTATTGGATAAAAACTGAACTGAAAGACAAGTCAAAATACTTATTTTTCAACATTAGAACATGAATTATATAAACAAAACAAAAAAGTTTGAGGAAAAATGAACAGGTTTTGTGAAAAATATGAAAAAAATTATTTTAAAAATGATGAAAATAATAAACATCATCATAGACCAATTGGCAACTTTCGTGACACCTTTTATTACCAGCTGTACCATGTTATCATGTTCATATAAGAAAGTTGTGAATATATTCCTTTAATTTTAAGATAATCTATTAATTAAAATGATGAAATATTATGAAAATCAATTGTCTCTGTATATGAAATATATACAAAAAATGTGGAATTATTAAAATGTTTATTTTAATAAATTACTTTAAAAATCTGATAATTCTGAGTTTTGTTTTGTTGTAGGTATTTATTCTTATCCATGGATAAAGGATAAATGGTGAATGAGCCGTTATCTCATCACCAATGTCACGAAATTTGCAATTTTTTTCTAGTGATTTTGGCATTGTTTACGTAAAATTTTAAATTATTAAAAATTCATAATTTTCTCTTTATCTCTTCAATTTTCCTCAAACTTTTTGGGTTTTGTTTACGGGATTTATATTCTGCTGTTAAAAAATAAACATTTTGGCTAGTCTATCCCTTTAATTTTGATAAAATAACCATATATCTTTCCCCCATCCAAATTTTAGAGGATGTTGAGGTTTCATGGCCTAAAACTGAGCCATTTTCAACAAAATCACCAATTATTATTGGACTTTAATATTTCTTTCTATCAGTATAAACATTTCTAACCCAAATATTCATCTGCCATGTCATTTTATTCCACCAACACCTTCAAAAAGGGATCCGTACATGCCTAAATGTGAACAAAACGTAAAAAACAACATGTGGGGATAGCTCGAAAACTTGACCTGATTGAACAAAACCGATGTGATTTTGGGATTCAGCGCATTACATTTACCCTCAATCATCTCAAAAAACGCAGACAACTTTCAAAAAGTAAAATTTTGTTGACCAGTGTAATCTATCTCAGGGGCATCCTCAAAAAAAAAGAATTCTGTAAGGATCTCATTTGGTCCCTATTCAACTTATCTAACAGCATCATATGCTTTCATAGCAAGGTTTTGATTGCTTTATTTGGATTTATCATGCATGAATGCAAATGTGTATCACAGGTATCATGCAAAAGAAATAGCAAAGTGAAGAGGACATTAAATGCTCAAAAGTTTTTTGAAGACATGCTGTAATAACTTCTTTGATCTGATCATCTATACAATTGAAACTTTTCAAAAGAGAAGTGTATGCTCACAGAAATCATTCATATGGATGGTACAAAATTGATAGAAGATGGAATAAATGAATAATATAACAGTTGTGCCTTTAAAAAATTGAAACAGCAGACAGGAGCAAATGGAAAGTGATTTTTTTTTATATAGTTTCTGCATGCAAATAAATGCCTCCAAATAACATTAGTCCATGAATATCTTTGAAATAAGTATCCCACACACACACACACACACACACACACACACATACACACACACACACACATTTTGACATTTATTTCTAGCAAATGAAAATGGGAACTGCAAGGAATATAAATTTCAGGGATGGCTGGAAAGGCAATTTGTGATCAGGTGCATTGGCACAGGTATGCGTGTACAGATGAATTGATTCAACAGGAGCTGTACTCACTGAATTCGCATAGAGATCTATCACATCATTAGGATGTATACACCAATCTAAATCCATATTCCTTACTGTTTCCGTCTTTTTATGCTTGATAAGGGGTACCAAAATGAATAGATTTCGGTGAACCACTAAAGACACACAATATTACTATAATACATTGCATCTGTCTTATCTTAGTACACTGTACCTTATTTAGTAAGTGGTTAAATGTTTCTGAATTCATAAGATGTGTAATAAAATGTTTCCCACGATACAAACAATGCAAACAGATGTAATCTTTATGACTTCCTAATACACAAAATCCCCCAAATAACTACATATCTCCATAAAGGAGTATAATTCAAAATATATGAGTGATCAGTGAAAAAAAATAGTTGGAAGTGATATTTATCAACTCTCTGGTTAGCTTGTCAGTAGAAATATTCATGCATGACCAAGTATGAGTCATAGGGAAAAAATGTCACTCTTTGAAAGACTGAAATTACCTTTTTTTAGCTCATTGTGTCAATAATTTAGCAGATCATGCTTTTGCAATGTATGTAAAATAGAGTACTTTCTTTTGTTTAATGATAATCTCAAGACCAATTCTACAAATCCTGTCAGCTTTTTACACTTTGAAAGGCACAAGCAAAAACATCATGTTAACCACCTGCTTCTGAGTAAGATCAATTTGAGGAAAGTGCTGGGTTTTCCCTTCAGGATGATATTCTTTTGTAAACTAAGCCTTAAAATTCCTAATTTGATGGTATAAGATTTATTCATTACCCACATACCCAAGTCAGCACTTTAATCATGCCTCAACAAACGAATTTACTCATCTTAGGCTTAGTTTCAATCCTAGACACAAGATCTTTGTGACTTTTGAGAAATGAATAATACCTCCGGCACCACCTTACGGTGGCGAAGGCATAACAAACCTAAATAATTATTGAAATCCACACATTTCATACCTATCTCTCAGGTTTAGTTAGCAAAATACAGAATCATGTTGGAATGTATATCAGGGTCATTCTCGGAAACCTGATTTCTCAGATTCTTTAATTATGACGTATTTACATGGATTTTTTTTCTTCACCGAAGTCATTCATAACATCGAACTGACTACTGTAAGAGAGTATTATGTTGATTGTGTAAATATGTATAGACTTGAACAGTTTTAATCCAATAAGTCCTCTGAACAGAGGCAAAGAGAAAAAAAATACTCACTGGATGAACGTAGATATCTCTGCTGTATTTGACTAAGTTGAACTTGTCTTGAATGTCGATCAGTTCTCTAGCTGTGTACTTGCTAGTCTCTTTGATCTCTCCGATCATGACCGCTCTGTGATATTTAGAAAAAAATGAGACAAAGTTTATCATAATTTAAATGGTACATTCATGTTTAAGGGATAAAAGTTATTAAAGCCTAAAATTTACAGAAGATAATTGTTAAATTTCATACATACTAAAACCTTTGTAATCATCTAAGTAATTTTCATATCATTTGGTGTCAGACACAATTAGTACAACCGTGCAGATACCATTCATCCTAAAATTAAATCATTGCTGACAATATGTCATGTCAATTTCAACATTATTGTATTGTGTCATGTCATTATGTTAAGTACAATTAAGTTTTCAAATCCAAGTATTCAAGTACATCGTTGTATGATGGACCCCAGCAATAACAAGTTTCCAGATTATAAAATCATCATCTTGATAATCAAAATGTTGATGTCTTGGTAATGACAGAACAGAGTACAATCAAATACATGTAGGATCATGAAATGAATGTTGTGCGGAAAAGCATTCTGTTACGAGTATGAGTTGAGTGTACTTTATAACCAATTCAGCTGTACAGAATTAACAATAATGCTACATTTGCTCTTTCTCCTAGTCCTCCATCTTCTCCCCCATTATCATCATCCTTGGCATCAGTAGATAACTTCTCATATCATTCTTATCATTAACAACATATCTTACACTGATTCTCAGCATCTTTTACTAATGATTAAAATAACCATATCTTGAATAATTCTTTGTCAGCAATTAAGAAACAAAGTTTATTGAAATTGGACATTAAATTTGAGATAAAATATGTATGATAACCTCAATTTAAAATTGATACTCACAAATGACAAGTTTCTAATTCATCGGTTGTTGCTTTCCTTGACTGTTGATGAAAAGATAGAGTAAAACCAAGAACCACATTAGTGCAAAGCATCAAGTTGCTATCAATTGAAAAATCGTGTTGATCCACAAGCTCCAATCAAATCCATAGTTTCAAACGTGATTAGTCAAGAGCACAGACATAACATGTAGCAATACTCCAGGATGTTGATAGAGAGTTGCAAACTATTGGAAGTTGCAGTTGACAGGCACATTGTTCCATGCACCTCTTGTCAAATGCATATTTGTGCAAACGAATATGCACGTTTCAATTTGCAACAGATTTGCAAATTAATTGCACCTTTCTAGCAATACTCCCTTAGACATGGATAAACTACACAGTGAAACTGAAGAACAATTATGCGACAGCAAGGAAGTTGAAGTTGTATTTGCACTCAAGTCTCAAAAGTCTCCCGATGAGCAATAATAACATATTTAGCATATTTCTGAAAACAGACAATTAAAGCTAACTGCTTTTCTCTAAAATGTTTCCTGATGTTACCTCTAACTTGATACATCTGTCAATCAGCCCATGCTCTTGATGTTTGCTGTATATCCTTGCAATCCTCTCGGGTCGTTCAGGGTGGTTGCTGAAATACAGTTATAGGAACATGTATTCACATACACATAATTCACAAACAAATGGGATTAAATGTCGAAAGACTTCAAACAATGACTGTATATAGATGTAAATTAACAGTAAATGTAAAAATCCTGGAAAAAAAATTTGTTTCATCTGGTGAAAAATATTTCTCTATAACCTTTTGATTTTGCTTTGAATTTTATCTTGGTCTATGCATTTCTTGAAATATAAATTTGTTGACACTTTTTTACAATTCTCTTGAAATTATAATAGAACCCATGCTAAAATAAAATAGTATACATACATAGACATCAATAATTTCACTCCTTTGACTCATCATTTTTCATTTACTTGGTATTTCTAAGATTGATAAATATAAATATGATAAATAACAGTAAATATAAATGCTATCAAAGCACTCAACCCAGTATAGCCTGCCCCAAGTTGGGGACAGCTGCAACGGACTCATCAAAGGTTTGCCCACAGCAATATGTCTTAAATTTGATCTGTGATCAATCTTTTTGTGTCTATGGCAATTTACTTCTTTTTTTTTTAGGTGCATAACACTTTTGGTAGGATCACATTGAGAGTATTACTTACAAGGTTTTATGCAGTTTCATCTGTTCATCATAAACAAATCCAGTTCTGAAATATAATAGGAAGAATAAGTATAGTACAACAGGCAAACTAATGTACATCTAAAAGACAAGCAGCTAGCTGCATGCTACTTCTCATCTTAATCCTTTCAATAAAAATGTGCCTTATATTGTGCATTTTTTCATCAATGGGACGAGAACCACTATGTATGTTCAAAGAAATTTTAATATTATTGTCTGAAATTCTGCAACAAAATTCAATTCTCCCCACCGACTATAGGCAGTACCAAGTGATATCGATCGATACCTCCAGAATCGAACCTCTGGAGCCAGGAAGCATACTTCCGGTACATGTGATACATGCACAGGTCACAGCTCTCATCCATGGATATTTGTCAATTTTTCTCCTTTTCACGTCGTTGGATGTGCACTCTGCTGCCTCACAGAAAAACCCCATAATATAATAAAATGTTACATGTGAAGCAAAAACAAACTTAAGGTAAAAAGATATATTTATGAGCATTTAAAACGAAGCTATGGAGTTGGCGAAACAAAGTCCCATACAAATACACACGAGTAGAACCATAAACGGAAGTGACCGTTCCTGCTCCCATAATTTATTTTCTCTCATCGGCTTCGAATTTACAACAATAGTCGGTGGGGAGAATTGAGCGAAGGATGTGCATGTACTCATCACAACTTCAGAAGCAATCAATGTATTTGGAACTAGTACAAAAGCCCATTCAATTCAGCGCGAACTTGGTGCAGGCCAAATCTACAATTATATAAATCCTGTCCAAGATGAGATAAATATTTCACTTCACGAGGATAATGACATTGAATAATGTGAAGCAGAAAGAAGAGTAAATCTGTTTACCTGTGAGGTGGTGTTGATAACATGAGTTCTTTGAGGAGTCTTGCAGTGACATCCTCAACATCCGCCTCCCCTGCCTCATCCCTATGAGGTTGGGGGTCATCTGGGGTGGTACTGCTAACATCATCACTCTGGATTGGTTCATCTTTAGTTCCAATGTTGACTGTATTAAGTATAGGATTGAGAAATATTATTTGTGAGAAATTACGAATTTAGTGTACTTAAAAGCATTCATCACTATTATACTTCTACTATATAGTAAAACATCCAGGCAAGTGATTCATAATAAATTAATGTAGCATGGACATTTGAAATATTCTCATTGGTAGTGATTTAATGGAGATTGAATCATATTCTATAAGAACCTTTGCTCTCCCTTTCCTTTTAACAAAAATCCTTGCCATGAGCATTCATAAGAAATATGCCCAAATTGTTTGTTAAGGAGTAAAAAACTACTGGTATATTTTCCCTTTTCTAGATAGCAACAGGTGTTAAGATATCTTTGTGAATATTTTGACATTTTCAACTTTTGCACATCTTTTTTGAAATAAAATTGTATAAAAAACATGAATATCGACAATATCATCAATTTAATTGAAAACAAATAAAGATATATTATACTCACTATCACATTGCAAACATTTCCAGTGTGGTTTCAGAATCTCAGTTACATGGGTTATGGTCTCCAGTGCACTGTATTATCAACAAACATATCGCATTTATTATCATCATCATCCAATCAATATTCAACATGGCTGGATTCAGCTTTAAGAATACGAGAATTTAAGGGCTGGAGGCCTGTTCTTGACACAATGCCAGCTTGTGTATCATTTTCTACCAGAAGAAGCTATTACTGCTCCTGAACTAATCAATGAATTACTCTGTCATTATAATAACACTATTAATGGCTGAAAAAGGAATGACTACACAAATTTTGATTGACAGGTCTGTTCATATCTACTGCAGATATGGGGTCATTTCTTGCAACATTCTTTTTACTCCATTTTTTCCCTACATTATAATTAGACCTCTATTACACTGAAAACATGGTTATCTGGACCCATAACATAAAAGTTTGAAATCAATAGCTAATTTGAATAAAAGATTAGATATTTGTCAGTCTATTGAACAACATGCAATTAAAACATTTAGGTTGCAGGTTCTATGTCAGTAATTCATCCAGAAAATTAGCAAAAGATAATTTTAAATCAATGCAATTTTTAATACATGTACATGAAAGGTAAGAGTAACATATAAATCAAATAAAAATGAAAAAACAATGAGGTTTTACCTATCTGAGATTCCTTTGAGTTGAGGTAGAGGATGACAAGGATCCCCCAGGAGTGCCCTGGTGCATGCTGCAGCTGATTTACTTATTGCTTCTATTCAGTATCCTCCTTCTAGACTTAGCACCAACTTGCCCTGAGCTAGCCCCATGAGTTGGTTGGTCATGTGTGCAAAGCAGTCGGGAGATACACTCATTTCACCCTGAAATTGAGATTGAGAATTAATTGAAAAACTTCAGATTATTAACATTTTGCTGCTGACTTTCATAAAGCTTCTAAGCAGTAGCCCCCTTCTAGACTTAGCACCCCCCCCCCCCCCTGAGCTAGCCCCTTGAGAGGGTGGGTCATGTGGGCAAAGCATTCGGGAATTAAACTCATTTCCCCCTGAAATTGAGATTGATAATAAGGTGCTTTGAATAAGGATAATTTGGTAGACTAGTTCCATGATTCTAAATAGTGACTACATGTCTACGTGCTACTTGAAGAGTCTCAATATTCCCCTTTTCATATAACACCCACCACCAAAAAATAAAAAACAATTCTCTCTCTCTCTCTCTCCTTATCTTATTCCTTTAACCTTTCTTTCTGTCTTTCCTTACCTTTCTTCATACCAGACTTTTATTCTCTCTTTCAACTTTCCAGAATATTCTTCTTATCAAAACAGGGTTACAGCAGAAGTTGGGCCTAAAAGAAAATGCTACCATTTACCTGTTTTCATAAACGTAGCTTTCTCTTCTTGGCTCAACAGTAAACTAGGGACCTAACACAAAATGTAACATCAAAGAGTAAAAGTCCAAGCTGTCTCACAGGCAATTGATCAAATTTTAACAACAAACTGACAAAATGTTGAGCACAATATATGAGCATACCTTTGGGTCTCCCTCAGCAGCATCAAACCCAGCACACATAAGGACCAATTGGGGATTGAACTGAAACAAAAATGTATAACAATGTCATAACCAGGTCAATATTATGCCATCGATAGCAACAATGTTAAAAGACATCAATTTCAAGAAAATCTATTGAATATATCCACTAGGCACAGTTTTAATGAAAAGGGTACATCAATATCAAATCCATTATATTGTAAGTTATTTTGTGTCACACCTGCAATTGAAATACTTCATGAAATTATATTTCCTCAGTTTTTTGCTCATTCACCCTTTGGAAACAATAGGCTTTTACAGAAGGTCAGGTTTTCACCTATAAAATACTGCATCTTATTGAGCATTTCCAAGAACATAACTCACATTAGGAGAATAGAAAAAAGTCTTTTCTTCGGACTTCAAAGCCATAAAAATAACCAGATAAGATACAAACTGTCCTCGGATTAGTGAACGATATAAAATATTTCTGTACCAGCGACAAACGCTTATTACAGGTACAGGTACATGTAGGATGATCATGAAGCATTAGCCCACACCAAAAGGGTGAAATTAACTTGAAGCACACTTGAATAGGGACAAATTTATAAATAAGGAATTTAATTGTTGCATAACTCACCTCATAGGCCAAGGGAAGAAGGAGTTGTTGAAAGACATTCAGATATTCTTTGTCACCCATCCCAATCTGTGTAGAATAGAAAATAAATCTTTATCAATCATTCCTCCT
>BQKZ01004447.1:21004-39951 GCA_036244855.1 Temnopleurus reevesii | reverse complement strand
TTTTACATTTCGCTTACCATACTCAAATAAAAATCGTAAATACGGAAGTGAAGCGTCACGTGACCGATGACGAACACAAATGGTTTACTAAAAATAGAGTTCATTGAGCCCGAATGAACGCAGATTTCATCTCTGTCCACGACAGCTGCTGCCTTGTAACATGTTGTCTCACTGTCATCAGGGAATGATGGGTTTGTTTGAAAGATGTTTTTCATGTATCGGAAAGAATTCATGATCTACCGAACTTAACTGAGGTGAGAAACAGAGTCAATTTTCCAGGCCAATCTGAAGTGAAGGCTGAAGCCAAGGCTGTGACTGTGTGTGTGTGACTGCGTGTGAATGTGAGTGTGAAGCCGACTTTCAAACTTCAATTTGACTTTGAGTTTAATACCAAGTGGTTGTAAAAATGATCCCTTGCTTGAGAGTGTGATATTGACTTTAAAAAGGTTGGGTATTTCCATGTTGGTGGATTCTACAAAATCCACCAACACATGATCAACATGCCATTTCCTCCTGGTATTATACCTGCCAACTACATTGGACGACAAGACCATGGCCTGAAGTATGCTGTCCCTAGATCCACCATCGATGTCTACAAGTTCTCATTTTACCCGAGAGTGATAAGACTGTGGAATCACCTGCCTGAGGCTGTCGTCTTCTCTCCCGATCCAACGGCATTCAGAATGGCTGCACTACCTGCCCTCAGAGCAATGCAGCCATCTGACTGTGGGTTCCACCATGTTGTAAGGGGACCCTTTTTGTTTTTACTCGCACCAGAGCACCATCACGATTTTACTGTACTATATGTGAGCAACTTGTTTATACACAATGGCACCCTTTTATGGCACACAGCAAGTTTCTTCATCCCAGTATAGCTTTGTATGTGAGCTGCATCAAGGGATTATTGGATCAAGTATCAAGGTGTAACTCTTGACATGGCTAGGTTAGACATACCGGTAGGCGGTAATTAACATTGTAACCCATCAAAACTGCTGACACCTCGGCAGTTCTCCAGCAAACGGAGGAATTCAACAAAGAAGAAGAAGAACTAGAAGGTGGTAGAAAGGAGATTCAAACATCTTCGGTGGTACAGCCGGCTGTAGGCCGACTTTTATTTTGTTGCGAAATCATGTATGACAAACAAAAGCACCTTTTTATTAATCTTAACTAAGAAGTTACAGTGTGAAGTGATGTTTTCAAAATTTCATCCAAATATGGCAGGAAATAGTGCAGTAATTAAGTTATATCATTTGATAGGTATTATGGAATACTATTTATCGCCTTAGTATGATTGCTTATGATAATTGACTAACAGAATATGGGATGTAATTTTTTACTGTATAGTGTATGCTGTAACAAAGGGGAAGACTCATACTTGGGAGTAATGAGATGTTTTTTTATGAGTTGCATGAATAAATCAAGTCGCTGGGCCTTGGGCTCAGCCTCCCTCCCCCAATATTGTGTTTGAGTGAGAGAATGAGTGCATGTGTGTGTGTGTGTGTGTGTTTGCGATGTATCAGTTCCCCCTCGGCCTCCCCCACCCCCAATTGCAAAATCATTCCATTGTCATTATATTGTGCCAGGGTGAAAAACGGGAACATCAATTTATTACTTTCAAGACAATTTTACAATTAACTTTCTATTTTTCTCCCTATACAGTTCTTACATTTTGCTAGTTTTTCTTTACGGAAATGGAAGAGGTTGATGTTGCAGAACAAAAGTCATCTGACGGCTTGCAACCTCAAAGTCTTAATGTGACTGAGCAGGAACGACTATCAGAAGACCCGGAAGCAGGCCCAGAAGATGAAAGCAATAATGAGAAGGAGACAGTTGCAGAGGAGACAGCTGAGCCACAGGGACCTGTCTGTTTGTTAACTATAGATGGAAATGATGAAGCAGCAAAAGATGGTTGCATCAAAATGGAAAGTGAATTCGAGAGTGTCAATTCGGAAGAAGGAAATGTTAGAATTGTAAGTGATGGTAATACAAACCAAAACAACAATGAAGAAAATAATGGTGCAACAGACAAGATGTCAATTCCAGTAGACGGGATGTCTTCAGGGGAATTAGAAGAGTTTGTTAGTGACATCCAAAGCCAAGAAACTTCTATGGAAGGGAAAGAAATTCAGGATTCCGGAAGCAATATACGTGTAAGTGCCAATGCTGAAGAGGAAATTTTAGAAGGAAAGTCAGAACACTATGTAGAAAATCAAACTCAAAATGATGAGGTGAGTGTAAATGAATGCATCAGTGATGCTGCTATTTCAAATGGAAATGATATTCAAGATGAAGGAAAATGTGCAAAGGATCAAATTGATAATACGCAAACAAAAAACTTGTTGCAATCCAGTTCTATTTTCAATGAGAGGATCAGTAGCGATGGAGGGAGTGTAGAAATCGCGGAAGAAGCAGAGGAAGATTGTAGTCCCAGCGATCAGACAGAGACCCATGTGACAAGTCCTCCGCTTCAAGATTGTAGCCATGATTCCAGTGGTAGCTCAGAACATTCCAAAGAAGTCCTAGCATCTTCCACTGTTCCTTCAGAACCCAAGGTTACTTCTTCACATCCTGTAGAGCATTCCATCCTCACCTCATCCTCGGACAATTATCATTCTTCTTCACCTCAAACAATAGAGGATCCTGCTCAGTCACATCCGTCACCTGGTGAGCAGGGGACGAACTCAAATAAGCAAATCACGCCAGGCGATCCTCCTAATGACTCTGAGATAGCAGATAATATTGAAGATGACTTGCTCTCAGAGCTCGCTGCAGAGTTGGAAGAAGTTGGGCCTCGGAAGACTGCTGCAGCTGCTCCCGTTCAAAAAGATCTTCCAAACGGCAGTACGTTGAATGGCTCAGAGGATTGTGGATATGGAGCTGATGACATCAACAAACTGAGGAAACTGGTAGAAGATTGGAAGAAAAAGTACTGCCATGCTGAAGCAGAACTCCAAAGGTAATTTCCATTTCGGCATTGATGTACATAGTGTATAATTAATTCATGTTTGCAAGGTTAGAAAATCACTATTGGTGTCCACCGTCCACAACACCCAGGGCTGTCTGATCAATTAAAACTTTGCTTTGCTCATAGATACATAGACTGGTCACAATTTGATCTCACCCTGATCAGATTTTAACACCACCATTAACATTGCTTGGCCTGTAAACTCTTATTTAATTTCTCTACTTCTTGCAGAATTGAGGTACTATCCGTTAATTTAATTTCCTATTTCAAATTGAAAAATAGAAAATTAGAAAAATTGACTCTCATCTCGATCAAAACAGAAAAATGAACGCTCAATTTGATTTCCATCATCAATATGAAATTGAAATATTGAAAAATAGAAACACGAATTCATTTGTTCAATTTCCTATTTTTCATGTGAAATTAGAAAATAGAAAATTGAACGACGGCAGTTCGAGTCGATCAATATTTCAATTTACGACGAAATTGAAAAATTGAAGATCCTCCTCTATGGCTCAAACATTACAATCTTAGAATTATTTCAGACCCTTAAATGAATTCCGATCTCGAGTTCGGCTCTCCGTGCCCTTCCAATATCCAGCGCAAATCAAGTGCATGTTACGCCGAAAGTCTGTGGGCAAAGCCGCCAACCCGATTGCATATACAACAAGTGCTGAGTGAGCTGCGCTGTGAATGGGCTCGGCGGTTTTTTGTGAATGTTTTATCATGGACAAATCTGTTTTAAGAAAGGGTATTGGAGTCCTACTGACGTGTAGAGTCATATATTCATCATGCTCTTACACTATCTTACAGTCTAGTACAATACTCCAATCCTCTTTCTTAAAAACAGCCTGGTTTCTCAACAATAAAACATTTCAATATTTCAATTTCATATTGATGATGGAAATCGAATTGAGCGTTCATTTTTCTGTTTTAAAAACAGAATATTGATCGAGATGAGAGTCAATTTTCCAATTTTCTATTTTTCAATTTGAAATAGGAAATTGAATTAACGGATAGTACCTCAATTTTGCAGCCCTCCTGTCTTGTAACGACAATCTTAATTGCACCCTCTTACTGCAAAAGCCAATATCTTAGTGTACATGTACATACATTTTAGCTAATTAACTGAATTTCAGACATATTTAGTTATTAGCAGGTTGTTATTTTCACGTTTTGAAAGATTATTTGCACACAAGTATAGATTGGCATTACAGTGGAAAATGCAGCAATATCATGGTTGCAAAATTAGCGAAAATAAGATTCTACAGTGCTGTGCTACTAATATATACTTTCAAAGTAGGTCTACACATCCTCAGTATATTTAGGAAGAAAATATTGATCAACCTGTGTTATTGATTTCAAATAAAATAATAAAAATTTTATAAATCATATTTTCAGCAAAAGTTTTCTCTTCTGCGGATAATTATGACTCATTACATTTATTATAATCTTCTAAGCCTCCAAGCCAGAGCTCACGCCAGGGCCAGTCATCAAAAGAATGAAGATAAACATCAGGCAAAGATTGCAGAGGAGGACAAGAAAGAGACTGAAGCAGTACGGAAAGTGCATCTTCTCTGGATACAAGAGGTGAGTTACAGTACAGTCAAACCTGTCTACAATGTCCACACAAAGGAAGCATAGAAAATGGCCTCTGCAGACAGGGGACCTCTATAAACAGGTTGTAATACACATTTTCATCCTGAGAGAATCAATGTAGGTAGCCACTGGAGACAGGCCGTCACTATAGGCAGGTGACCTCTAAGAATACAGTTTTTGAAAATGTCTCAATTGCCACCTGCCAATAGTGGTTGTCTTATTTAGTTACCATCTATTTATTGCCTCCCTCTAAATGAGGAATTACAGAGATCTACACTATGTACACATACATGTTGGGACCACTTATATAACCATGCCAACCAGAAATAATTTTCAATTTTTTATATTCCTGTTCACTTTATATAGGAGGGTATTTACACTTAAGATAGTACATGTTCATCAGATAATGTTCAATTTTCCAGTAATATTTTGTATCTGTAGGTAGTCATGACAATATTTTAATGTGATAAAATTCTTCCTTTGGTATTGTACTATTTTTTATTATATCTGTTGCCTTCTCTGTATTCACAATATTTTCTATTGAAAATGGGTAATCCAGGATTTTATCCCAGGTGGATAAGTAGCACAATTGGATTTGTTTAAATTTATACCAAGTAGTTCATACTCCTAATAATCTTTTCTTGATAGGCAAAGAATACTGTAGGTTTAGCATTGGTATCCCTGCTTTTTCTGTTTTTATTTGATGGCCACTACACGTACTGTATCATTTTGATTGTTCATCTTTATGTGTCCATCACCAAAGCTACTGTATTGTTGAAGAAATTGGGCTAGTACCTATAGTTTGGGGTTTTCGATCCATTTCTACGCCTCTCTATCTACAGTACAGTGTACATGTATCCCACTTAATTCCAATTTGAAGTTTCTGTCTGAAATCTCGTACTTATGGATAAATGTTGAATACATGAAAATTTACATTTAAATTTCATTTTGATTGTGTACTTCAGTTGCCTTTTCTTTCCCTTATCCATTGACACATTCATAAATTGTCCATATGAGAGGAAATCCTTTGTTGCAAGTACACTGGATGTTGATACGCACAACATTTAATTTCAATGGTAGACTGTATACCTAACCCACTTCCTAATAGAAATATTTGAGATAAAGTAATTATTGAAGATGGATTTAATCATGATAAATAACCTAAATGCTTTTTTTACATTCAGTACGCCATCACTAATTTGGGGCAAACCCTTTTTGGCAGTCTTTTCAAATTTCTGACTTATGTACACATACGTTTATCACAGACAAAAGCATCAATAGACAGTAAATACTCATTTTTTTAAGTCATGGTACATGCTACACTGACTATTTATGTATATTGTACATGTAGTTTGCACACTTTTAGAACTATACTGTTGTATCGGTATATTATGTGGAACTATTTGTGTCATGTCTATGGACAATAGAGGGATTAGCAGATCAATAATTACTCATACACAGACAGTGCGTACAGTTCATGCAAACACACACATTTTGTGTGTAGATGGCTGTGTAATTAAGTTGACATTAAGCTGACATTGGTTCTTACATGTAACATTAAAAAAAAGAAAATTATGAATAGATACAAATAAATGAATAAATAGATCTAGGTAACAAAGATAAATTTATGAATATATGATTTGGTCATCTAGTCAGTGCAATTTACAAAAAGATGGTTGGTTGATCGGTCCAGCGGTCTGTCGGTCAAAAGTTGTTCAAACCTATTTCTTACAAAATTAACGGTTTCAAAAAAAATAATGTACATGTAAAATGTCTTAGAAGTTGTAGAAAAAGGCATCTATTTACTTTTATATGTATTGTAGATGATTTAATTTGCAAATGTGCAAATAGTTTCATGGCGCCCTGACTCACAATGCATGAATTGCATAATAAAGTAAAATGGATTATATTCAATTGCCTTTATGCATTGGTATACATGTAGAACAACAGATGTTTCCTAAAGTGATTTAGAACTGAATTAGTGTCTTTCAGAATTACACTTTACAGAGATTAGTTAATCTTTTTCCCACACTAATAAAAGCGTCAAATATCACCCAAATTTGAGCATAATTTCCAATAACAAGTGTGGAAACAAGTTGAAGCATGTACACAGTAAAGCCAATTTTGCAATACATCTTGCAATGAGGAAAAGAATTGAGAAATTGGGAAAAATTATATTTTCATGCAACAATTCCTGTATATGAGAAAAATATTAGAATAATGAGCACCACCATCATTAAGATAAATGTCCAACAGAAGAAACTAGATAGAAGTACATGTACACGCCTTTATGGTTGTTTGAAACATTAATCATGCTGGGATATCTTTCTTGTAACATTGGATGATTTTGTGTTGTTTACATTTTGCAAAATCACATCTTTACTAGAACTTATATATCCCATCACGATCTCTGATATGACCAACTATAAAGGCACACACTTCACTCAGTTCTATCTCAATAACTGTGTGTTTCTCAATAGGCCGGCTTACTAATAGATACAAATTTTATGCATGCCTCTAAAACAAAGGTTGTTCTTCATGAGCCGAAAGCTTGCCCGAGGCTTGCACGACATAGCAACAAGTAATGTATGCAAACCGGATTCCAATTATTGTAGTCTAGTTTATATCAACCGGTCTATGGAATACCACGTAACTACGTTAAACGCACATAAATTTGAATATTTAAGTAAACCCGCCTATTCATTTTACCTTCTGTCCAATAGTTGGAGAAGGAAGTGGAGCAGAGGAAAAAAGAGAATGCTGCTGCTAGGGAACGACAGATATCACATGACATTGCAGCAAAGAAAGCCATTAATCAACTACAGCATGAGATGGTCCAGAGAGTTGATCAGGTAAAGAGACCAAAATCTAAATTTTGTTATACCCTCCCCCATTCGACTTGATTTCAGAGTCTCGTTTGACCCCTAAAATGACACAACTTTAGCAGCTCTAGGCAGATTCAAGTTAACGATCAGCAGTAAGGAACAGTGGGGTTAACACACAACCTTACAATTTATGTTTGCAAATACAGTCAAACTTGTCTACAGTGGCCACCCCAAGGGAAATAGAAAAAGTGGCCATTGTAGACAGGTGGCCTCTATAGACAGGTTCTATAACATGCATTTTCACCTGGAGGGAATCGACTTAAGTGGCCACTGTAGACAGGTGGCCTCTATAGACAGGTTCTATAACATGCATTTTCACCTGGAGGGAATCAATTTAAGTGGCCACTATAGATAGGTGGTCACTAGAGACAGTGGCCACTATAGACAAGTTTGACTGTATGCATTTGACATGCATTAATAATGGATGCATTCATTTGTATTTGTCGGGTTGTATGTAAATGTAATCCCCACTGGAATATGCCTTCCTATGAAGGAAACAGGTTGACGCACAATTTTCTAAGTTATCAACAGTATATTGTATCTATATGTTTTCCCTTCACTTCGCCTTGTACTTATTGTATTACACTGTAGTAGTATGTAATCATGACAGGTGAGGCAGCTTTGCAAAATCTTTAAGTAAAAGGAATCCCTTACATGGCAGACCCGGATTGTGTCTCATAAAGTGGTTAATAGAGGTACGCACGACTCGATGGACAACTGGTGACCGATTCTCAGGTGCGATGGAGCAACAAGAATTATCATGGAGTGCAGATAAGGGTCACCAGTTGTTTGTAGAGCAGTGCATAGATCTAGGAACAGCTTTATAAAACTCAAACTAGCTGTCAAAAATGTGTTATAAATAAATAGCTTTACCACCGAGGTAAGTGGTCATGGTGTAGGAAGTGAGTCATACACACACAGCTATTTAGAGTTCAAATCTTCAGCCCGCATACAGGTACACATCATGTATCCACATGTTATATGATAGAAGGTACAATCAACTTGGCCCTTTGTTGAACATTGGACTCATGTATATAGAAATGTATGGAAATTTTATCATAAATTTGTTATATTTCTATCAGATAAGCTGATATTATTGTATAGACATACATGGTGTGAACTGTTAGGAATTTCGCAAAGGTCAAATAGATGCCAGATTAGTATTTTTTAGTAGATGAAGCGTTTGGAGAAAACTGTTCTTTGTACTTACTACATTGATTTCACTAATTTAGGCAATAGACTTGAACTTTTCAGGGTCTTCCTCTAAATGCCCTACTAAAACACAAAAATGTTAACCTACCACTTTTTCATTTTGTAATGTTAACAAGTATGAAATGATGGAAAATATTGGTTCTTATCTCTTTCCTCTTGATAAATCGTTGACAAACTCATAGATACAAGCGTTCACGGAAAGCTGTTTTCCAGAGATTAGACATGAATGGTCTAATAAAGTTTTTCATAGACATGAAATTATTTATTAGTTAGGATTATCTGTGAACATCGGTACCTTTGTGTAACCCAACAATGCCATACGACCATCTGTCTCCTTTGACACCTTTTATTACACAAAAATTTTGCCATGTTACCACACATTAAAAAAAGTTGTAACAAATCCAGAGTTTTTTAAGGAGACAGGTTTAATGCATTATTATGCATAATGTATTGCTGGTATTGTTGTTCATCTGCAGTAATATTTACATGTAGGTTTCCCTTTTCAAGTAGAAGAGGATAAAAATGGGGGATTAGGTTGGCAGGCATGCATACAGTGTAGCATATCAACAAACCAAACAATGCAAGTCAGAATTCTTTGCTACCTGTAATAAATAAAAGAAAATCAATTTTGCCCTTAACTTTATAGTGATAAGAAGAAAACTAAACATTACACATATCTATACCTCTAATATTCTGTTTATTTTCTGCCTTTCTCACAGGTGAAGCGTTTGTATGAGGAGTCTGTGAAGGAGAAAGAGAACATGGTGATCCGATACGCTAAGAGCGAGAAGGAGAACCTCGACCTCAAGAAAGCTAAGGAAGAGATCGAGAGGAAGAGGAAAGAAGTAGGTCAAGGGTTAGAGGCTATNACTCGTTCGGGCCAATATTGCACTCATCTTCGATTCGTGCAATATTGCCCTAACTCGTGCAATATTCCCTGGTATTCCATTTATTGCCATCCAATATTATATAAATAGCTTTACCACCCAGGTTAAGTGGTCATGGTGTAGGAAGTGAGTCATACACACACAGCTATTTAGAGTTCAAATTTTCAGCCTGCATTCAGGAATACATCATGCATTTACATGATAGAAGGTACAATCAAATTGGCCCTACAGTGTATGTTGAACATTGGACTCATATATAAACATGCAGAAAATTTTTATTACGAATTTGTTGTATTTACTATAGGGGCCTGTAACATACATGTAAGAGAGATACAATTAATAAACAATTGATTGTATCATTATGATACATGTTTTGAAATAGACTTACGATTAATATTTATTATAAGTTTGATTACCGGTACATCTTTCATGTTACAGGCCCCTGGTTACATTGTTATTTAATAATACATTTACAGAGTGCACTTTCATGATGTCAATAGTTTGGAAAAATATCACAAAAGTCAAATAGATGCAAGATTGATAATTTTCAAGTAGATGAAGAGTTTTTAGAAAAGTTACTTTTCTGTGTATTTTTGGCAAATTTTCAGGGTCTTCCTCTCCATGCCGTACTGAAACCATAAGAAATTGACAATTTTTCATTTTGTAGTGTTCATAAGTATGCTTGGTGTAAAGATATTGATTATCTCTTTCATCATCATATATTCTTTACAAACTCAGTGTACAGGGAAAGAAACTCTCCAGAGATTAAATGTTAATGGTCTAATTAATTTTTTTCCAATTAGTAAGTGGTTGACATTAGGCCTTTGAATACTGTAATGGCCACAAATACAGTGTACACGTTTGTTTGGCAAAATGCCATTGATGCTGTGTTGCATATTATTGAGAACATAAAATATTCATAAATTTTTTAGTGGCTGTAATCATAATGTCTGTCAAAGTGAAGGAAATAGTTAACAATTACTAAGCCCCCTAGCCACAAGTTTTCCCTTTAAATTTATGTTTTCTCAATTTCATTAGAGAATTTAGGTTTACCTGTGGATGTTGGTAACTGTTTAGAATCCAACAAAGCCATATTACAACCATCTATCTCCTTTGACACCCTTTATATAGAAGAACAATGAACCGTATTACCCTCAGAATTTAGCACAACTTTGCAAAGTCTTTCTAAAGGGATAGGTACAATGATATGGCATTGCTGTGTCCCATATTGTTGACTGACATAATTCATTTGTTATATTTTTATCAGATAAGGTTATACTGTTAATGTTCTACAAAAAGCACAAACATGACGCTATTTGTGATGTGGCTTTGGCTTGTTGAAGCAGAAGAGGATAGAATTAGATAAGAATATCTGTTTTGGGTTAATAGCTGGTATGCGTAACATAATTTCCCAATTTGTATTTTTCCCATGGTTACAGGTGAAGCGTTTGTATGAGGAATCCGTGAAGGAAAAAGAGAACATGGTGATCCGATACGCTAAGAGCGAGAAGGAGAACCTCGACCTCAAGAAAGCTAAGGAAGAGATCGAGAGGAAGAGGAAAGAAGTAGGTCAAGGGTTAGAGGCTATTGGGTCACACAACAAGCAGCTCAAAGCAGAAAGGTCGAAACTTATGAGTGAACTTGATGCCAAGGTAAAAATAGATTTTCTGATTCAGAATCAACTTTAGTATATTTGTCCATATGGAATTTTTTGTCTGTAATTCTTACAAATGCTGCATAAGCTGAAATGTTTGCGAATTTTGCAACCATGAATTAGCTATTTTTTTCACTCAATGGATTACCCATAGACTAGTGTGCAATAACCTTTCAAAAACAGGAAAATAATAACTTGCTAATGTGTGAAATGATTTGAAATTCAATGAATTCGCTAAAAATTCATGTATATGCGCTAAAGAAAATTAAAAAAAAAACAAGCAAAGTTTCCAAATTTCACTTGAAATTTTTTATGTGAAAATATAAACATTATCAAACGTGAGAATATTAAGATTGATCTTGTCGATTTTGTGGCACAAGTCTGTTCACCTATTTTTTAAGCTTGGCTTTGCTAGATTTTGCTGCATTTTTTATATAAAAAGGATCCACTCTACTTGGATTATACAAGAAAAGAAAATCGAATATTTTGCAAGTCAATTTGTAGATGTTATCAGGACACTAGACAATCTAAAATCACTGGAGGAATCTCTCAAGTTATTCTATTGAATAAACTGATACAGTTGAGTTTTGTCTGCTCCTAGTTAATATGTAAACAATGCTAGAGATGGGATCGTTATCTACTCCAAAGGTCACAAAATCTTTTGTTACTTTGACTTGTATAGATGTGAACTCCTTCGTGGGAAGTAAACAATCATTGCAAAAGAATGTGGAAAATTAATGAAATGGATATACTGAGTTAGCACCTGAAAAGGGTCACAAGTTGTGCGCAGAGTCGTATGTACCACTTCAAACAGTTTATGAGTGACAACCCTGGTCAAAAATTTATGTATCATACATGTATATCCAAAATTTCTGTCTTTACAATTTTGAAAATTTTGAGAACCTAAAGTAATTTAGGTTCTCAGTTTAATATTATAACAGCATTTTAACTCTGAACCTCCAGTTTCTATAACATTCATATATTTTATTCTACAAAGATGGAGTATGGGCCACAACAGTAGACAGGTGACCATACACACATGTGGCCAGATTTGACTATGCATACGTATTCTGACTGTCTAGTTTGACTATATAATTTGACTAAAGTCTTTACAGACATATTTTGGCTATAGTTTGACTATTGCTTAACTTCGTCTTATACATATAGACATGTAGTTTGACCATGTTTCTAGAAGTTTCAAGCTTTTCTACTTGTTTCTCCACAGGACCTAGAGATTGCTAAAATACAGAAAGAAAAGGAAGAGATGCAAGATGATGTATCTTCAGTTGGGATCAAGGTCAAATGGGCACAGAACAAACTCAAAACAGAGCTGGAGAGTCATAAGGTAAAGTAAAGATAATACAATGCAGGGTACTACAAACCCTCTTGCCCACATGCTCGGGCAACCTAATGTAGCTGAACATTGGGCTAGTAAACAAAATTGCCACTTTCCTAATTGGGCAAGTAACAGTTTTGTTCTAGTTGTCTAAGAAGCATTGGCCATCAATTTTGGGCAAGAGAGAATTTGTTTGGGCTATTGATTTAAAAACTTAGTTGCCCGACTGGGCAAGTGGTGACAAAAATTCTTGTAGCACCCTGCAATGTGATAATTAATTTTCTTATATAGGGCCTGTTATACTATGTGTGTAAACGCTCTGCATTATTATTAGGCTAATGTGGTTCATATTCCATACAATGATTGAGAACTAGTCATTTAGACTATTTTCCCATGTGCCTTTTTGTAATAATCATGTTCTTTCGATTGTGGCTCTAAAAGTTCTTTTTTCTGTTACCTCACACACTTACACATATATTTCTTAACATGATTTAACTATCTGAAGGAAACCAAAGCAAAGCTATCAAAGACTGAACAGAGGCTTCAGGAGGCTAAGGAGGAGACAGAACAGATCAGAAAAAATTGCCAGGAGATGATACGTACCTACCAGGTAGGAATGCAAATATCCATGGCAACAGAGATGAGTGAATAATAGATTGATAATTTGTTTATTTTATTGAATATGTTCTTGTCTGTGGCCATGCATTTAGCTTCTAATTGTATCGGAAAAGTTCATCAAAATTGATATCAAGATATCAGAAAAATCAGACAAGATCATCTGTATTTGTTTTGACATTGTACCTTTACTAGCTGTAAAGAGAGAGAAAGAGAGATGCATGAAGATAAATAGATAAATAAACAAGCAGTGAGAGGTAGGATGGTTGCAAATCTGAAGCTTATTGAGAGGAATAGATATGGATAAGAGAGGATGAGAAAGCTTCTGGATTGTTGAAAAAGGGTTCAATTTTGTATCCCCCAAATTAAGTCTTAGAATATTCCTGTACCTAGAGTTTCAGATTTTCTATTAAAATAGAGTCATATAAATTATCTTTTTTTTGTTCTATTCTGACTTCCATAGTTTTTCCAGTTAGATAGGTGCAAAGAGAAATGGAGATACATGTTTATATACTCTGTAGATCTTTAATACATCTCATTTACATAGCATGATATAATCTGTTTCCATAAAACTAAGTCAAACACCCATTCCATTCTCCTTTATAATGCTATTCAAATCGGAAATGGCTTGTGATTGTTGTGCCCGCACAATTCAATACATTGCGTATGGATGTATTGTCCCATGACCCACTTTGTTTTACAGAAATATTATAACTTGTGTTACATTCAATATTAAGTTTTGAATGATTTCCCCCACCTCCTAGGAATCCGAAGAGATCAGATCCAACTCTCTTGACATTCAACTCAAAGAGAAGGAAGAAGAACTCAAACTGCACTTTCAAGAAAAGGAAGATCATATGGAGGTGAGTAATTGATCTTCAAATGATCGTTTGTTTACAAACAATGACTATGGAATGACAATATTGTATAACCATGAAGAAACATTCCCAAGGGCAAAAATGGAAGAGTTGAGTGACACGATAGTGAAAATAAGATGAAAATAAGTTCTGCTAATCTGGTCCAGCTATGGCACCATAAGGGAGAAGAAAACATGATACAGTAGAGAAAGAAAGGACCAAACCTGGATGTACATGTAGGTCATGGGAAGAGGCAAGATGCAATAGATAATCTTAGGGGAAATGTTTTAAGGTTTCCATATTTGTCATGAAACATTCAAAATTCAAATCCAATCAGGTTTGAAAATGTGATTAAGAGTTGGATAAAAATATGTGGAAATGCGTAAATCTGATTTACCTTAGAATTGCGTAGTTGACAGGAAAAAAAATATACCTGCCTTTAAGTTAGACATATATTTTGTTTATAGAGGGAGGGTATTATCATCATTTCTCTTGGGAGTCATGATTCGTAGTGATATAATTTGAAAAATTATATGATAAAATATTTTTCATTTTTATTTTTCATTTCAATTTTATTTCACCAAAGCAATAAAAATCATTTGATTTAATTTTTTTTCCTTCATAGCTGCATAACACCCGTGTGAAAGAACTGACATCACTGAAGAAAGCACATCAAGATACAATAGCAGAGCTGGATTCATTGAAAGTCAAGGTAAATAGAGAAGCTGTTTCTTACTCATTGTGCAAAGGACTGCTTTTTGGCGTTTTCTCACTGTAAAGTTTGTAAAAATGTTGGTGCTTATCTATTAATCTCATGCTTCTGAGGACCATTAATAATACCATTGCTTAATGAGATACAACATCAGTCTCACTTATTTGGGACCACTGACCCTTGGCAAATATGTGATGGTAAAATAATCTATGCACTAATCAAATGATAAATGTCATTCCAATTATCAAAGATAAAACTGTGAAACTAATGATAAAAAGTCTGAATAGGGAGGGGAATCCAGTTGCATTTCCGTCCAAAATAATAAAAACTAGACATTTAATTTGTCATGGGGACGAATTAGGTGGTCTGTATGAATATTAGTGTTCAAAATGATAGATATGATGAAGAAAAAAAAATATAGATGAAAAAAAAAAATATGTCACAGCTGGTACTCGAACTCACGACCTTCATATTAAGAAAACTACGATTTTCCCCATTGATTAATACACGCAGGATTTTCTCCATAGGATATTACACGCAGATCAGGATTGGGATTCTCATGTCATACATTGTGCAGAAAATTTCAATATGATCCCGACGTCTGATTTAAAAATAAATGTCACACTTACGATAGGGAATATTCTCAGCTACAACATACTGAAAGCGGGGCGAAAATCGACCAAAAATAAAGGAGCTGCTGCTCTTAAAGGGATAGAAGGTAGAATCCGGATATCACCAAGATTCGTTTCTCATAGACTTTGTGTGTAAAACAGCGGAAATTGACATGCTTATATATATCGTAAAAATACACCATGTTACCGTTGTCAAGATGAAAAACTGTGGTGACTGATTTTGTGCAGAATTGTCTCAGCTACAACATATCAAAAACGGGGAGCAAAATGACCAATATTGACGGAGTTAAGGACGAATTTGCATAAATTTTATGACGCCATTTAGATAAAAATGGAATTTTGAGTTTAGGCGCCATTTTGATGACGTCACAACGTTTATGACAGGTATACAGCACATGAAATCATGTCTACATCTCATACTTTATACGTTTATGAAAAAAAANGTCTACTGACTCAATTCAAAGGATTACTCAACTCACAGAAAGAGGAGAATAGGAAACTGACCAGACAGATGGATGAACTCAAATCACTGAAAAGACAGCTTGATGAGTGAGTTATGTCAACTACATCTCTCATTATATTACAATATTAAAAAGGGTTCACTTTTTCAAATGTACCACTTATGAATGGTTGCCTGTTTAATGATGTGTACTGGAGCAAGATACATTCCATAACTGAAATTACATTCAAACCTGTCTATAAAGACCACCCAAGGGAGACAGAAAAAGTGGTCTTTATGAGCAGATGGTCTCTATAGACAGGTTCATTTACATGTAATTTGCATTCTAGGGAGTCTAGAAAGGGGGTCTTTAAGGACAGGTGGTCTTTCTATACAAGTGGTCGCTAGAGCAGGTTTGATTGTATTCATGTTTGAAATTATTGATAACAGTGTGTTTGATAATATGGAGAGCTTTTGCACTTCAATATATAAAATTGTGAGAGCAAATTCATTTACACATTTAGGGGTCATCCTTAACTTATTTTAGTTGTGCATAAGATCTATTCTGCTATTCTGCTTCATGATTGGTCAAGATGCTCTCACATGACCATCTCCACAACAGCAGGGATCTGTATACTTGTATTCCTGTAGATGATGTTGAATTGATGAAATCATGAGGAGGCATTGAATTTAGTTCTTCAGTATCATATTTTTCTTTCAGATCCAAGGAAAATGTTGTGGTATTAGAGAAGAGCATTGCTTCCAGGAAAGAGGATGAAAAGGATCTCGAGTCGGAGCTGGAGAGGAGTAGAGGGAAGGAGTCTGAGCTCCTGCAGTTCACAGAGAAGATGACGGCCAAGAATGCTGCTCTGCACTCAGATAACAATGTTCTCAGTGCTCAGGTAAGGATGATGGTGGTGATGGTGAAGATGATGATGATAGTGATGATGAGGAGGATGGTGGTGATAGTGATGATGATGGTAATGATGATGATGAAGAGGAGGAGGAGGAGGATGAGGATAATAATGGTGATAGTGGATGTGATGATAGTGATTATGATTATCACTAGGAGGTGGACACTCCGATGTTCATGATCATAATGATCGCGACGATGAGGATAATTATGCGAGTGATTTTCATAATGGTGATTATGATGACGACAATGACAATGAAACTTGCGATAATCACGACCAAGGTAATGGTGGTTATTTTCATGGTGATTTTTATAGTTGTGACTGCAATGACGAGAACGATGATGATACTCTTTAAGTTCATCATACATGTAATGACCACATAGACAATGATTATGATCATAGATGTGGTGTTCACGATGATGATGTAAGCAGACCTCCCAACCTTTCCGCTTTTGGCGGAAAATTTCCGTTTTTTTTTCTTTTTCTGATTTTCCGATTTTGTCCATTATTTTCCGGGAAAAAAAAAATCCGGAAATATTTACATGACTTTGCCGAAAGCTGGCAGCATTCAAAATACTCCGAATGCGGAAGTGATATCGGAGCACAGTACATATGCATGCGCTGCTGCATGCACTCACCGTCTGTGCAGTGCATGCAGTACACGCTCGCAACGTGTATAGCGGTGGTACTGGTTTGTCGATCGCATCGAGTTTTTTGCCATGGAATCCGCCCTCAATATCCGAATTTTACGTCGGTATTGATCCCGACCCTGCTCTTGGAACACCCAATATCATCACTTGTAAGTATTTTTTTATACATCTGCATACAAATTTGAGTTTGATTTCCCCTCTTTTGATCGAGTGAACAGTTGCAATGTCCTCTCCAGCGCGCGGCCAGCGGCGACTTGGGAACCCATCGCTCGGTGTTCGGGTGTTTTAGGAGTCTCCCAAATCCCTACTCTGTCATTGATAATTGTAAGAAATGACTGGATATTAACCGATCTTGAATTAATTAGTCAAATTATTTGAGGATTAATATTTTTATGTCTTGTCTGAATACTGTTCAGGAAGAATATGCAACCACTTTTCCTGTTCGTCTCGGCGATGGTTTGTCTGTGTTAGTGTGTGTGTGAACTTTCAACCTATTTTTATTTATTGTTAAAAGTTTTTGTTTTTGGTCGACATTCAACATATTTTAATGAAATTGATGAAAATACTTACTACTTGGTATCAAAATAGATAGATAGGTATGAATTCCAAAATGTACCATTATGTTCAGATTATCATTTCAAGTTTTCTTTACCTGAGAAATCACTAAATGCTGTTTTATTTTGCACTATGAAATTTCTAACTCCTTAAATTGTTTTCCTTCCCCTTTCCCTAGGTTCTCTTGGATTCTTGAAAATCATGTTATTCCATGCTCAGCATTAAGAATTATGTATGTTAACTAACTGCCTGATACATATTTATCTCTATAAGCCAGGAATTTTGCAACTGGATGATAAGTTTTTTCATTCACCTTCAGGATTTTCCACATTTTTAACAATAAGCTTGTCAATTTTTACCAGAAAATGCTCCAAGAATAGGGCTCAGATGGCACCACAATTCACCGAGACCTCCAGAGCTTCCAGGGCCCTTAGGCGGGCCCTGGACCCCGTCCGAAACGACTTTGCGCTTCGCGCTATTGATGTGCGCTCCGCCCACATTTTTTTTAGTTCTTTCTAAAATCGTTCACCGCGCAAATCATTAGGAATTTTTAAATCAAAATGTTGGGAGATCTGTGTAAGTAGTAATGACAATGTTGATGGTGATGATTTATTTTTTTATTTTTTTTATTTACAGGTTGATAAACTAACTGGCCAATGCAGGAACCTGACATCTGAGTTACAAGCATCCAAATTGGAGATCTCTCAATTGGTGAGTACAATCTTCCTGTATATTTTCACTCTAATACAATTCATGATGTGCATCAAACTAATTTCAGATGATGTATCTGATAAAGCAGGCTGTTCTTTGTGAAGTCGCTTCTTCTCATCAAGGAATTATGATTGCAGTCATGAATTATTGTAGGGAATGATTTGTGCATTAATATTGGACAGCGTGTCAAGGCTCAGTTTTTATGTTTTATACGCAGAAATTAATTTTTAACTCCATATTACATAAATTCATTGAATTACACGGCAGAAGGGACAATTTTCAGTGTTTTGGTACCTTATAACAATGCTGAAAATTCAAATGATT